>JAJLUJ010000009.1:145579-164828 GCA_030564235.1 Blastobotrys elegans
AAAAAAAAAAAAAAAAAAAAAAAAAACATTTCTCGTTTACTTGATTAGGCAAGCTGATTACTATATTGGGATAATACATATATATGGGATCTCGATCGGATCTTTTAATGTCTCGGGGGGGTTTATAAACTTAAATCAAAAACATGTGCGCGCGCGGGTCAAACGTTCGGTTTCGCTTCGGCCAAACACGTTCAAAAATTTTACAAGCTAGCCCCAAGACCTTTCGATCGGCCAATTGTTAACTGTCGCACTCTCAAACACCCCTGAAATGAGAGACTCACAGCGCAACAATAACAACAAAAAAAAGGGATCTTGAAAAGCATCTTTCTTCTCTTCTAATTTACATAACTTGTACAATCTGAGTAAAAGAACCAACAGCAGGTTTTTCCCAAGATCTGGAGAGAAGAAAAAAAAATAGAAACGAAAAAACAAATCAGTAGTACATGTATATATTAAATTTGGTATCCAAAAGCGATAACGAGACGGCTTAGTTGCCGCCGTAAATGCCAAAGCTTTGCTCAATAGACATGTAACCTGGAGCCTTCCACTGGTCGTTGAAAGCAGTGAACAAAATCAAGTCATCACCAATCTTGTTCTTCAAAGATGCAACAGCCTTCTTTTGGTTATCGACAGAAGCAACAGCCTTGCCGTTGGAATCACCAGAAGATGGCCAGCCAGATTCAGTAATCATGACAGACTTCTTACCGCCACAAGCTTCATGAACCTTTTGGATTTGCAATAGAGCCCAGTCACCGGCACCATCAGCGTCAACGTTACCGTCAAAGTAAGCATGGGCGTTGGCAGCAGCGTAGTCAGAGGCCTCACACAAGTCTGGGTTGTTGATCATGGCAATAAAAGTATCGACAGCAACGACTGGACCCTTGTAACCATAGTTTCGCAAAATACCTCGAGCTTTGGAAGTGTATTGCTTGACTTCAGAAACAGAGGCTTGTCCAGAGTTGACCATTTCGTTACCAATAGACACAGTGTGGACAAGTTCCCAGCTCTTACCTGAACCTTCAATTGAAGACTTGATGGCAGAGCATTCACTTTCAATGTTACCAGTGTCAAAGATACCCAAAAAGACTTGTTGGTTGTCACCCAAACCAGCCAGAACATTGTCAACTTGATCACAATCAGTGCCATAGATTCGAATAACAGAGTATGAAGATAGCTTCTTCATGTCAGAGGCAACTTGGTCCTTGGACTTGCAACCACCACCATTCAAGTATGGAGAGTAAGTGATACCGTGTCCGGAAGCATCAGAGTTGCCGGAATCGCTACCACCGGTGGAAGATGGAGAAGCAGAGGAAGCAGATGATGAACTGGTCTCAACAGAGGTTGGAGAGGCTGACGACGAAGCAACAGTCACAAACGAGGATTGAGGCTCGGAAGTTGGTACCGAAGCTGGTGCAGTGTTCCATTGTGGAATTGGTGCAGAGTAAGCAGTGTTGGCAGCAGCGGCAACTACAGAATCGACAGATGCAGAGTGCAAAGCAGCGGCAGCGGAATTGACTTGGCCAGCAGAGTCAGCGTCGGCAGTAACAACTTGCGTGTAGTGAACAGTCACAAACTTGTTGACTGGCTCGGCTTCAGCTTCACGCTTGTGAACGTGGTGAGCGTGGTTGATTGGTTGGGCCAACACGGCGGTGGCGAGAGTAGCTAGAGTAGCGAATTTGAGCATTGTTTATTGTTGTGTTTGTAATAGAGACCGGCTCTGTTGTAAAAAAGGAGTGTATTGGTTGTAGCTTTAAAAAGGGTATTCGTCGAGGAGCTCGTCGTTTTTTTTTTTTTTTAAAGACTGAAAGGAACGTTGTAAAAGACTTGAGGGTGAACAAAAAAGTCGAAAAGTATCCCAAAAGTAGATTGAATTGAAAGGATTGTAGTAAAGTTGGGTTGTCGTTAAGGAAAGTGAAGAAGAGAAAGAAAGAAAGAAAAAAAAAAGGAGAAAAATTTGAAAAAATGGAGGGAAGTGGGTGCTTTTTAAATAAAGGGGGTGTTGAGTATGAGCCTTCAACCGCGCTGGAATGGAAGGGAAAAAAAAAAATAGTGTCTTAATTGCTTTTGTTATTTGTTTTGGTGTGTGCATAAGCGTAAGCATATGTATAAAAAGCGCCCGCGGCCGGCGCGCGCGCATGACCCCCCGATATATATATCCCAATATTTTGACCGATATATATATCCATGGCGCCAGGTCTCAATTGCTGGGCAGTATTAATCCAGCTTTTTAACGATCCGTCTAGGGTTCATTCAATTAAAAGTAAACAGCCAGCTTAAAACACGCGAATTTTTTATAAACTTGCTTACCGGCGGTGGCCAAGCACTCCGTATACATGTATATTTTTGGCGCGCCGACCGGTATAAGGTTCCCGCTTAAGTAATTATATATATATAAATATATATATACACTCAATGTAGCATATATGTATAAACTTTTTGAGTGCGCGCCGCCCTATATATGCATGCAATGCAAATGCACTGCTTGTTGCTTTTTGGCGGTCAAAGCGCTGTTAATTAACAATTTTTCAATCTGATATATATATATATATATATATCGATATATTGATGGATCATGCAATATATTACAATCCATGGCATCCATGGCGGTTTAAAGCGCGCTAGCGCTCGAGAGCGCTATAGCGCTAGCAATTGAGCTTAATTATATATATATATATATCTAGTGTGCAGGATAACGCGCGTACGTATGTATACGTACGTTAGCGCTGCAGGCCATATGGCTGGCCAGTTTTAAATTACAGCGGGCCAGCACCGGCCATGGCTGCAGTTTTAACAGCTAACGACTATATGCGCAATGAAAAGTCGAGTACTACGTAGACCAGTTATTGGCCATGGTCTAGCCACCTACCTACCCAGGCGGGCCAATTGGCTTGATTGTGAAAAAGCGCTATAGACATTGCGTACCTAGTAGTTAGCTAGCCTCCTAGCCAAGTCCTTGTATATACATGTCATATCACGCGTACATACCGGTGCCGGTTAACTAGTGATCAAGTGGCCTAGGTATAATAAACCTTACCGGTAGCTAGCCTAGGCCGGCCTACCATGCGCAAGCACATGAACCCACACAGCTCAGGTTAACCCATTGGCTCAGTCAACCGCAAATTTTTAAACACAAATATACAAGGCGTTACCAAGATATGAACACATATTTCGTGTCTCCACTCTCTTTAAAATTTGGACTTCCCCCCTGTGAGGCTCAATGCGGGAGCCATACAAATATATAGGGTTTACATGCCTGGAATATTCGATTCCTTGAAATGGATGAGACATTCGCAGTGATTTGGGTTTTCAGCGAAATGGGGCTGAGAGCATATGTTGTATTGCATAATAGAAACAGCTCCGGAACATGTTGCAATATTATATATATATAAAGAATATATATATAAAGGATAAAAAGGGCGTCGCAAAAACAAAACAAAAATTGAGTGGTTGCTGTATACATAAGCCTTATATAAGGGGCCCGGGAGGAGGAGGGGGGATACGTTCAAGCTTGCGGAGACCGACTAGCCTAGCCTAAATCAAATTATGTTTCAATATTTAGGCTAATGAGAAATGTGGGTTTTGTACGTATACAAGTGAGGGTCTTTGTTTGAACTCTAAATTACGCGTACAATTGAAGAACCGGTTTGGACAAGACAGATAAAAAGCCTAAAAGACATAATTGTATGTCCATATACGGTAAGGTAAGGCTAGGGCCTTTGAAACCCCTCAAATTCCTAAATGAGGGCTTATTTCGGAAAGAAAAAAAATCGACGGAAGCTCTCAGTCCCGTTCCAGATCTGGAGGTCATACATGTATATATACATATGTTTTTTTTTCGGTTATAGAGCGAGCTCGCTCCTAAAACGTTCGTTCTGTTCACACGCACATACGTGATGGTCTGTGGTGATCCCATAATTTAGGGTTTATTATGCTATCCACGGATTCGAGCAAACGAGCTCAGTTTGCAAGCTTGAGTGACCGGTGGACAATTGCGGTTTTTTGTTAATAATTAATATTATATATTTGTTGTCCGGATCACCGCCGAGTGTTCAATATTCCGCCGAGCCGGTACGATTCTCTATAGCTAGCGCGCTGTATATGTATGTATACATACCACCGGTCACCAATTACCATATATGGCAGTACGCCTGGATAGTGGTAAAATAGTTTATAAATAGCGCCAGTACCATAGGCCATGTGGTCATTGTTGAGCGATGTTTATCCAAATCTAAGGCTGGCATTAAAAACAACAAACAAAGAGATGGATCTCTCGAGGATCCAGATATCGTATTAGTTCGTATTCCAAACTTTAGGTAATGTGATAGATACCCCGGTATGTCCAAACCCTAGATGTAAGGCTTTTTTTAATAAGGCCTTGATTCGTATCCTGATCACAATAATTGGTAACATAGGCTTAATTACTGTCTGTCACCAACATCAAGCATATGATATCGATATATATCTTGGGCGCCTAGTACCTAGCTAGGGCCTTTAAATCCGGCCGGTATTAATTCAAGCCTTTGGATTATAAGGGGTATTCCTAAGCTTGCAATAATAATTGCTCAAGCCTAGCTACTAGCCCGGACCATGTATGCGTGAGTATACGGTATCTAGATATATATTTGCGCGTTCGAGATAAGGCATATGTTAACATTTGTGCAACGTTGTTGACAAAAAGCTGCCGATCTATTTATTTCACGAGGACGTCAAAATCAGGAGGTGAGTGAATCGGCTCGATCGGCCTGTATGTCTTGGTCGGTGTATATTTATTTATATATATTAATTTATACGTATATACGCGTTTTTCGTTAATTAGTTAACAAATTTAAAATTATCTCCGTATTAAATTTAAATTCGTTTTCTTGATCGATATCTTCTGTATACATAACGGGAGTACTGCATAATAGTGGGGTTTCTCGCGATTCGTATGAATCGCGATCGGTTCAAACAACAGCTGGGCAACCGCGCACTTGTGCCAATTATTGGTTAAGCCTTAATATTTTCTAAACAGTGCTGCTGATGAGCTCTATATATAGATTGGTTTAAATTGTTTTTTTTTTTTTTTTTTTTTTTTTTTTTATCTCGCAGATCCTATGTGTATACAACGACACGATATATATAATAAGCCTATAGGCTTGTACAAGCGCTAGCTTCTAGATCTCGACGATATGGAGACGGAGAAATTTTGTTAACTATTAACATATGCTTTATAAACCCAAAAATCCCTCAATATGTTTATCTCAATTAATTACTTAAGACACGCGATCTCAGATTTTGAACTTGTGCTTTGATCAACTCCGGACCCGGCCGAGCTGTCTATCCTTGGTTTAATATACACATACCATCGGTCATCGACCTAAGTTAAATTTACATGTTGCAAGGGATTCATATCGGATCCTTTCATACAAGGGTTCCTCTGGTTTGTCCAGAGCCTAGCTTGTCGTACTCTTAGCTGTTAACGATTGGCTTGGAATAGCGAGGGATAATAGTACAACGTTATAACTTTCCTTCGAATGCATAATCCAATTGCAATTATAATTAATACGGCCTATAAGCTTAGGTATACATGTGCAGCGCTCAAAAAGAAATCAGTTTACATTTAAATTCCATATGCATGATATCCTTCCCGAGGTCGGCAGGCTGGTGCCAGCTTAATATTATTCAAAATCATCCCCGGGCCCCCTTTTTTGCAATTATTTTAACATGTACCACGTCTATATTCTTTTCCTTCTTCCCAAATCAGCCAACCCACTTTAATATTAAATAAAACCCACAAAACATCAAAAACGCACCAATATAAAAGATCCACTTGTCTTGAAATGCGCGTCTCTCCACCATTCGTATTGTTTCACTAGACATGCCCAGGGTGCTAAACACACTAACCATAGTCTGCCTAGAGTTTCGCAGCATTTTACTCTGCATGCTCAAATCTTCCAACGTTGCTTGGCCTTGCTCCAGAAAATAGTCTAGTTGCTCGCCAACGCGGCTCAGTACATTTTGTTCATTGCGCAGCCCATCATCACGAGCCATATCGGTGTACTGAGGCTGATTACCGTACGGGTTTTCGCTATTCTCCGTACCGTTATGGGGCTGTACGCGTCTAGCAAACAGCTCTTGTTTGTTATCCTGGTGAAGCGATTCCTCACGCTGTTGCTTCAACTCTTTAAACTGTTCCCTCGCCTGATGAACCTCGGACCGGAACGATTCAATCCGGACCGTGGCTTTCTCTTTTCGTTCCGGGACCATCTCGTTGGCTGCGGCTCGTTGATAGTCGTCCAAAGTGCGGTTAAATGAGGTCAACGTGGCCGAAATTTGACCTTGGAGCGACAGCGGTGCCGTTTCGGGAGACTGGGCAAACTGGTCCATATCCCGTTTTAAATTCTGGCTCTGTTTCACTGCATGGTTGAATAGTGTGTTCTAAAAAAAAGTTCATCGTCTTGTGTTAGCGCGTTTACTCTTTTTTTTTCTTTTCTTCTTCTTCCCGTACCATATTAGTGTGTTGATAAAGAAACAAGCTTGTTTGTTGTTGTGTTGTGGTGGCAATTTTAAACGTGTGGTTGGGACCAAACGGCTGAACGAAGATGAAGGAAAAAAAAAAAAAAAAAAAAAGGCTTCACGTGTTTCAAAGCATGAGGAGCTGTTTACACCAGGCGATATCACCATCCTTTAGTAATGGGGTATCACCTTCCTTGGCCACGCCCACCATCATAAGAGTTTTTTCAATAACATTAAAATAGTCCTGTGCGCGTTTGCGAGAATCCGACGAAGCCAGAAGCACCGGCTGTTGGAGCTCGCTGGACGTAATTCTGCTAAAGTGAGCCATAGTATCCCGCATCACTCGAGGCGTCAGCGTCTCCAGGCCATTTGAATTCCTATTGGTCTTGATAGTATTCACGTACGTCTGGATATCTGGAAACTTGAGCATCTCGGTCAGGATCAGGTACTGGACAGAGGTGATGATACCAATACACTCTTCCCGGGCACGGACTTTTGCCTCGTCCCCACCGGTTTCGTAAATCCACATTTTACGAGAATCGCGCGAGGCTGTAGCTTCAGGACCGCGTTCACCTTGTGACAGCATCACGTTGAGAGTGGTCAGGCCGCCGCCCGCCATCTCCCACGATTTCACAAACCCATTCACAATCACCAAATATAACAAGCTCTTCCATATGTGCTTTTTACTCTGGTCAATCGCTAAGAAAAATGGCTCGCTGCATATTACCAAGACAGACGGCATCGCACACAGCGGATGGGTGCCGAATAGAGCCGCGTCGTCCCGCCTGCCACTGTTTCCCGCGGCATATTCTTTCAAAAACTCGTCGCGGTCTTCCAGTGCTCGTACTATATTTAAGGCAGTAGGCGTTGATTTGAGGTTAGGATAGCAGTCAATTACGCTTGCTTTACTAAAGTCTGGTTGTCGGAACGTCTCCAAGTGGTTAGCGGCGTACCGGGCCGCAAGCCTTGTGTTTCGGTTTGGTTTGCCGTCCCAGTTCTTGTCCAGCGCCGTGAAAATCATTTGCAGCATGGTATATATTTCTTTCCGGTGCTTCAGGTCGGGTGAGATTCCCCGATCCACACCATACTCTTTCCAATCATACTCGCGAATCAGCTGGAAAAGAACAGTGCATAAACGTAGCCCTGGGGTGATCCTCTGCATAATGTTGGATGGCAACCGCTTCTGTTGGAGGAACGGGATGAACTGTTTCTCGATCATCTGGCTCATCAACGCGTCCGTTAGCATGATGAACCAGTCCTTTCTAGTTGCATGGTCTAATTTCATAACGAGAGTGGAGTAGCCGGTTTATATATATATATGTGTGTGTGTGTGTGAGTGTGAGTGAGTGAGTGTGCGAAATTTTATAGCTCCCAATTGACAGCTTCATCAAAACTTTTTTCTCTCCACTCAAACGATGCGTGTTGGTACACCCCGTAATTAACGCTATAAACCAATTAGTTCTGAAACAAAAGAATAATAGACCTGTCTGTATATATAATCAATTAGTTTACAGTACGTACTCTGCGATGTCTTTGTCTTTGTCTCAGGTGAGTGAGTGCGCAATGCGGCTGAACTATTTCCTGGCGCGTATGAATAATCTAGTGTGGCATTATTATGTGTACTTTTTTACAAGCTGTTTTTTATTGACCTTGCCCATCTGGTTTCTAGGGATTTGGTCGACCTTGATCAACCGTTTAGGGATCTTCCACCCGGCGAGGGTTGTTTTCAGTTTGGACTTGAGCGTGGTTAGGTCAATGTCAATACCGGCATTCAGCACCACGACGGCGGTGACCTCTTCACCCCATTGTTCACTAGGAATACCAATGACGCAACACTCGTTAACCTCATCCAGGCCCAGCATTTCACGTTCAATCTCCAAGGCGCTAATCTTCTCGCCGCCGGATTTGATAATATCCATGCTAGCCCGTCCCTGAATGTAATAAAACCCACGATCGTCGGTCACAGCAATATCACCGGTTTTAAACCACCCATCCTCGCTAAACGTCTCAGCAGTCTGTTCAGGTTTGTTCAAATACTCTTGAAACACGACAGGGCCTTTAAGTTGAATCTCGCCTTGAGTGCTTGTATCGGTAATCACCGCGTTTGTGTCGGAGTTTACGAGCCGCGCGGAAACTGACGGGACAGGCAAGCCCACCGACCCAGCCACTCTATGTTCCGGGTTTAAAGGCTGCGAGAAGGTGATACCTGTCTCAGTCATGCCGTACCGCTCTAGCAAAGGCACCTTTGATTGGGCGGCCCAATCCCAGTCCTTGCGCAATGGCTCTGGCAGCGCTGCTGATCCGCACATTGCCAATTCCAATTTGCTGATTGCCAGTCTAGCCTCATCACACTCCTCACTACTCTTCCCTCGAAGGTGGGAAATGATGCGGGTGTAGATTGTTGGGACGGCAGTGTAGGTGTTGATCTGCGGGAGGGATTTGTCCATTAGCCGGTCCAGCCACGCGGCGGGCGTGAACGGGAAAAGAAACTCGACTCGTCCGCCGGCTAGCAGCGGCAGAGTGGTGCCAATAAGCAAACCATGGACGTGGTGGAGCGGCAGAGTTTGCAGGAACGTGGTATCGGCCGTGATGTTCCATGCCTCTGTCAGAGCTTTGGCCTGCGCCATGTATGTGTCCAGCGGAGTTAGCACCCCCTTTGGCTTGCCAGATGTGCCGGACGTGTAGAGCATGTACCCAGATCTGGTGTGGTCAGTGTACTCGTCAGAACCGCCATGGCCGTTTTCAGTAGTCGCGGTGGTGGTGCTCAACACCTCGAGACCAAACTGATCGACTTTATCTCTGAACCGATCGGGGCAGACAATAGTCTTGGCGTTGGAATCCTGCAATTGATACTCAATCTCGGCTGCAGTGTGGTTGGTGCATAATGGCACTGCAATAGTGTCCTTCATGGTCAGCGCGGCAAAGAACGGGGCCACAAACTGGAAGCTATTCTCGCCCATCAACGCGACCGTCGATTCTGGCTTTAGAATGGTCTTCCACCGGTCAATCTCCGATACTAGCTGGCCGTATGTATACTCATTGCCTGATACGACATGACGAATAGCCACCTTATCTTTGGGATGGGACCGAAGCTTGGAAAGAATCGGATGGTTTAGTGTCATTCGAGTGGTGCTAAAACGTCTGATCTGGGCTAACATTGGTCGTTGTTGATATTGTTGTATATATCAGAAATTTAAGTCCGGCCGGGTCCCAAAGCAAAGAGTTCCGTTTAACCGGACGTCGGAAGCGCACGGCACTAACAATACAATACACGTGCAAAGTCAGACATAGCCTAGGCATATATATATATATATCTAGCCATATAGGTATAGAGATTGGTTACGACACTATATATATAGTACTTAGATATATATATAAAATTAACTTGAGATAATTAGTTAATTAACCTCTCATCGATCCCAATACCTATATGGCTAGATATATATATATGCATGGTATCTTATATACATGCGATATCGCAATATTGATACATGGTACCCGCTGTTATTATTATATATATATATATATAGGAAATGGCTGCTATATATATATAAGCTAGCCAGCGCGCGAATAGTATACTACATGTATGATAGCTCAAGACACATTAATATTCTTTATATATACATATAAAAGCTTCTAGATGCTAGCTCGCGACTACGAGCGTTTATAAGAATTCGTGAATGCTATAGCACAACTTTGACTCCCTGCACCGAGCCTTTTACGACAAATGACAACCTCGTGAATTAATAGTCTCGCCATTGCCAGTGCACCATGGATCAGTCAAACCGGGTTAAGAAAGGCTCTTCTTTGTGCATTTAGGGTGAAGTAGACGGTAATCTCAACGTACTCTGGGATAGCACGTGGTCATGGCTCCCTTTCTTCAGTACACTTCATGTCTATAACAACCCGAAATAGCTCACACATGACTGAATAATTGATCGGCCTTGTTAAAGCTTTTAGAACAATACATATGTTAAGAATTGAGCGTGAAAGTACACGCGTCAAGCCGCGTTCACGTGTGAATGCGGGATTGGATTGTAAGCAGCCAGCCTCATCATCCCATTTCCCCACATCATTTCCTTTCGTACATAGTAGCACCTTTTGAACAGCATGTCTTGATATGTCCTCTACAATCAAAGACCGATTTTGTGAGCACTTTTGAGTATTGAATGTTGGATATTCATAGTAAGCACCAATCCAATGGGAACACTGTTAATGAATTAGTATCCAGCTTGGCTACTACAACCATACATCTAACATTTAACCGTTAAAGATGATCCACAGGTTAGATTGTGCAAGCTTCATCATGCTTGTTCTAGAGCGGGCCTATTCAAAGTAGAAACCTCTTGCAAATCGGATTCAACAACCTCGATGAGTTGACAGATCTGGGGACGTTTGTTGTTTCTATACTGGATGTTTTTTCTTTTTCTTTTTCATAAATAAAAATTTACATGATTAATAAATAAAAACAGTCTTAGACGCTGGTGTTGGTAAAGTCAGTCTCGCCGGCTCGTGGGGCGGACTTTGCTTGAGAACAAGTGCAAGAGTTGGCCTCTCGCTTGCCACATTGGCAGGCACCGCCGCTAACTGGAGCGTTTTCAGTGGCTGATCGTGCGCAGTTGCATTGTTGGGCTGGTTGGGAACCACAAGAGCAGGTGGCTTCTTGTGCACAGACACAGTTGTTGTTGGTGTTCTTTTGGCAGCAGGTCATTGTTATAAAGAGTGGTAGTGTAGTAGTAAAGACAAAAAGTGATGTGTTTGATGACAATTAAATTGGAAGGATCGAGCTCTCCTTTTATACTTTTTTTGTTTATTTGGTTTACTCAAAAATAGACTGATCTGGCCATGCGTCAATCCCCTCACAGAACAGAACAGAAAGAAAGAAAAAAAAAGCGGCTGTGAATTATCTTGGTTGTGATTGGTCGAGCGCACTCCCAGCCAATCAGAGACGAGCGAAAAGGAATTTCAATATTTATAAGCTTACAACTGGCGCGGGCAGCTTGATCCCGTCAAACAATGTCTCTAGTGGCGCGGCTAGCCGTGTTACGGTCAGCGCCTCGGGAATGAGCTTAAGGTACTCAACACTGCTGTCGTCGCCTAGTACCAAAAAGGATGGGCGTTGACAAGCGTTCCATTTGGAAATGTGGGTAGGCTGGATTTTGTACTTTTTCAACACAATGTCGATATCGTCGCCCTTCAGGAAACTGACACGGATAAAAAAGTGGTTGGACTTTGTAGCGTACTTCCACCGATTGTGCGGCTTTCGGTATTGCGTCGGTTTCTTGGTACGCTTCTGACGCCAGTTTTTGAAAAACATATTGTTGGGATATGGAGAGTTGGTAAGTATTTCTTTTAAAAAAAAATATAAAACAATATTGTTTAGTGTATAAAAAATCCTGCCATTCTTTATTGTTACTGTATTCGTTTTGTCGTGTGTGTGTGGAGGAAACTGGAGGTGAGACCATGCACCTGCCTAATCAGTAACATGTACCACGTCACCGGTACTCGGCGGCGCTGAAAGTGTTAAGAGCGTTGACTAGCCTGTGTATTTACCACACTGCTGGTATCCTGCGGCCCAACCACCACATATACACGGAGGATGAGTTGGGGAGGGTATATAAACAGATCAAAATGCGTAGTTTTTTTTCACTCGTTTTTCATCCAACTTTTACTAGAATTAATCATGTCTACTTTCACTATCGCCGCTTTTCGTTTCTCTGTCGCATTTGTTGGTTTGCGAGGTACTGCCACGTTGGCCAAGCCGTCTGCAGTGATCTTTGGCAACAATGCGTCGCTGGCTCCGCAAATCAAGAAAAAGCAGCTGTTGCTGACGCTCCAGCCTCATAAAGATACGGTTGGTTGCTATGGCGGGTTGAAACAGAGAGCTGCCTTCAGTCCTCGAAAGCGTGAAGCCAGCCGTGCTGCTGAGCGAGACAGTTACAAGAAGTGTAAGCTCGTGTCATCATCACAACCATTGGTATCGGATAAAAAGCTTGGGTTTGCACCATTACAAAAACCACAACCAGACATGACTATACCATGTGCCCAATTGAACGTTGTCATCATGGCAGTTGCATCCTCTCTACTCGCCATCAACTATATCAACAAAATTTCCCCACATCTCTTCGCCATGAATCAAAGCATCTCCCACAAGAATAAGGTTGAAGAGACACATGTGTTGAATAACAAGCTCGCCATATTCCAACAGCTATTGTTGGAACTACGGCAATCACAACAACGCCAAGCCCCATCAAGAAGTATAAACAAGCGCTATCAAGTCCAAACGAACAATGACTTTGTAATCCCTCGCGGCAGTTTATATATAAATTCCGACAATGATTGGGGAGGTGGCGACAAGATGGGTATTAACCGGGCAGTGTGTATATCACGCAGGCGTGAAAACACTCACTGTTATAATAACATGGCCCGCATAAACCCGCTTATGGTCACACAAACAATATGAATTAATGAAATAATGCATGATCTAATACAGACTTGAGACGAGTCTGGCCAGGTAAAATATCATTAGTCGGTTTATAGCTCATCTCGGTATTAGTTGTCCCAGCCACTCGTCGACAATTTGAAAAGGTGCCCTCAATAAAGTATATACTAAACATCATCATCCCCTTTTTATTTCTATAATTAAGTTACAGCGAGGAGATAGCTGCTTCAGGAAGCCAAAGCAATGTATGGGGCGGTCATTTCGATAAGCCGTTTAAACAAAATATACAATATACGACAGTTGACATATTCCTTTGAAAATGGAGCCCGGTTAAAATATTGAGCCGCACGATGCCTTGGCGACCGTCTTACAAAGACCGTGATATACTCTGCGCACAGTATCGCAGTAATTAACAGTGTATATATGAATGGCCAGCACTCAACTGTTTTTTTATACAATTTCAGCCCCCCGCGCCCTCCCACGAGGATCCCGGACCTCTCAAGCTTTACCCTCACAAAAAAAGAAAAAATTCAAAGCAAAAAGTGCAAAGAGCATACCAGCTACTGCCGACCTTAGATTATAGCAACCATTATAGTCGTGCTTACAATCTCTGTAACCATCACCACGGCTGAAACATTAGTTTATAAATAGTCCGATAAACATTTGTAGCCGTATACCTATTTAATAAATTTCTTAGCTTATTTACTGATATGATAATTAATTTAAATGCCCCCGGACCCCTCCGAAGACGATTATACTGATAAAGATGGCCCCTGAGATTCTTTCGAGATAAAGCTAGTAGCCAGTGCTTGTGTCCTTATATAATTGATTTTATTATATAGTTTTTAGTATTCGTTTTTAGTATTCGATAAAAATTAACAAAATGAAAAGAAAAAGAAAACTGCCGAAAATGACTCACGCAAATGATTCCATTATATTATAATATATGTACAATATATTGGAGATTTCTTTCACTCTCAGACATCCGTAAACTCCACTAAACACTGAGCAAAAAATGACTGTCGAATTGGTATTTGAATACTACAACCAACAGCAGTTGGCAGATTCGCCGCATCTAGAGACGATTTTCACCCTTGCCAACCATGCGTTCGCTGCTCACCACGTGGACATTGATGGAGGAGATATATCGCGGTTTAGCAATTTACAAGAAGTGTTGGACGTTCTTACCGACCCAACCTCGTTCATGTGTATAGGGTTCCAGGGCAATGAACTGGTTACAACTGCAGTGATCAAACCATTCACGCATACCACCACGCCGCCGTCAGGTCTAACCAGCACCTCTCACAAGTCAGTGTCTAAAGTCGTCCCAACCTCGGTAAACTATGAAGTTTCTATGGTTACTGTAAAGTACGAGAAGCAATACCTCAAGAAGGGCCTTTCCGCAAAGACTGTGGCAGCCGCCACATCCAAGGTACACGAACCCTCGGCATCATTTTGGGTCAACACTGCCGACGTTAACATTGCGTACTGGCAAAGTAAAGGCTTCACCATCACTGACGAATTTAACATTCCAAAGGGAGAATGGTACTTTACACGAGACTTTAAAGTCGTGTACATGCAAAAAGTTGTCCTACTACAATAATAATAAAAAATTCATATTAAAAAAGATCATACAAAATTTAAAAAGAAAAGGAGCACCCTCCCTTTTTTTTAAGCAACGGTACCAGTGAAATCTGGGAAGGCCTTCAAGTTTTCTAGCAAAGGACCTTGTGGCTTCAAGAATTTGCAGTAAGCACCATCTGGCGAAACTTCACCGTTGGTTCGCTTTTGAGCGTATTCTTCTCGAGTCAACTTGGTGAAACCCCACTTCTTGGAGATAATCAACTTTTGTTGACCTGGGAACTTGTAACGAGCACGTCGCAAACCTTCAGTGACAACTTCCTTGTTGGAGTCCTTGGATCGGACAGAGATCAAAATTTGACCAATCTTGACTCGAGCGGCCAAACCGGCTGGTTTACCCCAAGCACCTCGCATACCTTGTTGCAAACGATCGGCACCAGCGCACGACAACATTTTGTTGATACGCAAAACGTGGAATGGGTGGACTCGGACACGCATGTGGAAAGATTCACGACCGGACATCTTGGTAATGTACTTGTTGGCGCAAATTCGGGCAGCTTCCAAAGCTTCAGAGGACAATTGTTCCTTTTCGTTGGAAACCATGTGGATACATAGAGGGAACTCGTCCACGTGGGCTCGCTTTCGGCCCAAATCGTAGATACGAATCTTAGAGTCAGGGACGGCTATAAATGGTGTGTTAGTAATTGTTCATTTCAGTCTTCTTGTTCGTTTGGTCGTTGCTACGCACAACGCAACAACGACATCGTCGCCTGTTTGGAGGTTACATACCTCGGTTGTATCGAGATTTTGGGTAGGCCTTGTTCTTGCAGAACCGGTAACATCGTGCTGGTCGTCGTGCCATTTTTTATTAGTTGTCGATAGTAAAGTTGTCGATAGGGAATATATATTCAACAAAAAAAATTATACACCTTCCCAGCACGCCTCACCGGTTGGGAGATTTGGGTTGTTTTTTTTTCTTTCTCTGTTCTGGGGGGCCCTAGCGAGGGCTTCCTGCGCACGCTACCACGCCAGTTTGAAATTTACCCTCTGTCCCAACCCATGCACCTACCTATTTGGGTAATCAAAACAACAGTCACACGGAATTTTTGCGAAAAAAATTATGATTTGTAATAAAAATATTCGTCAGCGTGAGTCAACACCGCATTAATAATCACCACGGAGATGGTGGCAAGTACCTTTTTTTTTTTTTTTTTTTGATTTCAAAGCAAAAAGCGGAGGCATTGTTACAGTTCTGCGTGACGGATCGTGACCAAATCTGACAAGGCGGGTGGGAAACTTTTAAAAAACCTTGTATACCTGAATTAATAAGCAATTGTGACAGATTTTGATGATACTTGCGTATCTAGATACTGCATGGGTGTCTAACCATCGAACGGCTCATGCGGCTGACGGCCACCCCCTATCTTTTTAAAAGAAAAATCATCACACGTGTACAGGTTTGGTCTCTTAGATGTTATCTTGAAGGTATATTTCATTTTGATATGTACAGTAGCATTATATATTATATATAATTAATCGCTTTTACGGTAATAAACGGCGGTAGACCGATCACCAGCTACAATCACCTGATCACAACTAGCACTTCTAGTCTTGCCTCGATCATCGACAAACTTTAACTTTTTGTTCTTAAACAGCTGCATTCGTAATCCCATGTCCGCACTCTCTTCACTATCTCTCGACTCATCCAACGGCAGAATTGTCATTGGGGAGCTAATGTTGTTTCTTTTCCCAGTACCTAGTTGATAAAACTCGTTACCGCCCCATACCATGACATCATGGTCTTTACCAGTTTCCAGAGTCACTGCACAATGTGTGGCGCCAACTGACCATGAGCTAATGCCAATATTGACCATTTTCCCCATTGCTTCATTGTATTCTCGTAGTTTGGATAGCAACTTCATGTTCTGTGGCTTGGCCTGAGCGTGGATCCATGTACCAGTTCCTAGCTGGCCAGTCAGCCCGTTACCAACCGCGTAATGCTTTGTCTCTAGCTCGCCAGTATCGGTTCGCGAGTCAATTGTCATGAAAGTGGCGCTTGCACCTGCTGCAATGTTCCTGACGGTTGGTTTAGCATACATGCCGTACATTGTTTCGTACTTGAGCGTGGCTGGCACTCCAACGTTGGCGTTCCGCATTGAGAATGGCACGCCGACTTGACCAAACTTGTTATCACCAAACCCATACGCTTTACCGTCTACACCCCGCACAATGCTGTGGTAATCCCCAGCCGCGATCTGGCCAACCTCGCCAAATTCCTTCAACTGGACCACTTCATGCATCTTGCCTGGCTTAGGAGGCTTATCAAACTGTGACATGCTAGCAATCCCAAACTGTCCCTGTGACTTTTCCTGTTGGTTATCCCCTGTAGCACCTGTGAAAACACGACCTTTTGTAGTCAGCGCTATTAGATGCTCCTTCCCGGCCTGGATATCCTTAATGTGCTCAAACCAGGCCAGAGCGGGCAGATCCAGCTGGGTAATCTTCTCAGACGAGCTGCCAATCTTCCATGAGTAGATTGCTGATTGGGATTTGCCAATTGCGTAGACATGCCCGTTTGAGACGTTGATCTTGTCAACGTTCTTGCCCTTGATGACGAGTTTGGGGATAACGTCCATGCCGCTAGTCCAGTGCACCACATCCCCGTTTTCGAGGACCGCAAACCCGTGTCCTTCTACAAGCGATAGATGACGTAGAATCTTGCCGTCAAACCAGGCGATCCGGGTAGGAGACCGTACTGGTTCGTCATCGTTGGTGATCACGCCCTTATTCAACCCCCATGCATACACCCCCGGGGTTCTCACATCCTTTGTTTGTTGGTCTAGTGTAATGACGCTAGATGTGCAGTATGCCACGCTTGCTGTGGCTGCTACAGCTCCAGATCGTAATGCCGTTCTCCACATGGTTGTTTAGTTGGAAATTTTTGCTCCCAACCCTTTCAACCCTTTTTTATTATTTTCCCTTCGTACACACACACACACACACACACACACACACACACACACACACACACACACACACACACACACACGCACACACAATGATCAAAGGGATAATGGCACGGGTGTTTACTCGACGACCGTTGAGTACAAACGCCAGCGGGCACCATTTTGACACGAGAAAGTTTGCATTGCAGCTTGAACGGCAAGGATTCACCCAGGCCCAGTCTGAGGCTGTGCTTAAAGCTCTGGCCACGGTGCTGGACGATTCGGTGGAGAACCTGTCCAGATCTCTGGTGTCCAAGGAGGATTACTCGCGGCGGTCGTACCAGCAGAAGGTGGACTTTACAAAGCTCAAGTCCGAGCTGTTGACGCTGGATAAGACGGAGGTGACGCGGGTCACGAACGAACACGAACGACTCACCACGGATTTGGACAAGCTGAGGCAAAAGTTTAAGGAGGAGCTTGCCAAATCAAAGAGTAATGTACGATTAGATTTAAACCTGGAGAAGGGTCGCATTCGAGAAGAGAGCGCCAACCATGAACGGAAGATTAAAGAAACGGAGGCCCGAATCGACCAGGAGCTGGCAAATTTTAAAACCCTTATTGAAGGAACAAAACTCCAAGTCATGCAGTGGCTCATCGGGGTCTGCACCGGTACATTTGCCGTCGTCCTTGCATATATCCGCCTAATGTCATAGAAGAAATAAGGAAACCAATGTTTTCATATATTTATTTATTATATCAGTTTTTTTTTTTCTTTCTTTAAAGTCCAAAAGTCTCCTTCAAGATTTGCACAGTCTCTTCTGGGTTCTTTACAGAGTGGCCAATGGTTCGCTCGTCAGTGTAGATTTCAAAGTCATTACCGCCTTGGTAGCACTTGTCGCCAAAGAAGTGAATGGTCTTGAAGTTTTCGGATTGGACGTGTTGTAGACAATAAGTCTTGTCCCATCCGGTAGGGAACACGTCAAAGGAGATTTGTCCGCCAATGGAGTAGGTTAGGCCATTGTCTGGGAATTCATTCTTTAGAGCTTCGACCATCTGGGATCGGATATTGTGTTGCTTGTCGTATTGTTCAAACTCCTTTCGTTCAGCAGTGGAGGCGTTACGGCCTACTGGAGAAATGTTGATCATGCCGTTTCGGAATTCCAAAAAGGTACCTCGTCGCTTTGGCAAATCCAAATCGGCCAAGTAGTGCAGAATGAACTTGACCAGCTTGTTGTACTTTTCTTCGCCAATCCATTCAATGAAGGATTGAGAGGCCAGCTTATTGCCTAGCTTGTACGCAGTTAAGCCGTTTTCAGAGAAACAGTAGTCAAACATGTCCAACACATTGTCACCTAGTTGTTCTATTTGCTTGCTCAAATCCGAGCCGCCAACAAACCCAACAACGCACTTTTTTCGCAATTGTTCAAGGGCAGTCTTGACTTCTGGGGTGATTTCCAATCGAGCTGGGGTCAATGTCCCGTCGACATCAAACAAACATAGAGTGTCTGGTAGTTCTCGGTCAGAAAAGCTCATATTTTGTTGTTGTTGTTGTTGTTGGTGGTGGTGAAGTAAAGGGGGAGGAAAAAAAAAAGTGGTTGTGAAAAAGTTTCGTTTCGAACGTTGATTCGTTTCAAGGGGATTTATTACGTGTCCAGAAAATTGAAAGGGGGAAAATTCCCTTAATTATCGTTTTCGACCCTCGGAATAACTATGAAACATGGTTACCGTTGGTTGAGCATTGCAATGACTAGTATTTGGAGTATCGTACTGCAGCGTACTCCCTACT
>JAJLUJ010000010.1:9412-40995 GCA_030564235.1 Blastobotrys elegans
TAAAAAAAAAAAAAAAAAAAAAAAAAATTTCGACAACGTTTTACCATCAACTAACACAAAGCAAACACACATGCTAACGTTCTGCCCAAACTGCACAAACATGCTGCAGATTTCAACCGGCGCGAGCGGTTCGCACCGGTTTGAATGCCGCACATGTCCGTACGAATTCCCCATCATGGGCGAGATGGAAGTGTTTGACCGGAAACACATGGATCGAAAAGAAGTCGACGACATGCTTGGTGGTGAAGGCTCGTGGGATAATGTTGATCAAACCACCGCTCAATGTGAAAAGGCCGGCTGCGGTAACCAGCGCGCATACTTTTACCAGCTGCAAATTCGAAGTGCTGACGAGCCCATGACCACGTTCTACAAATGCACCTCATGCGGCAACCAATGGAGAGAAGGCTAGTTTTTTTAAAGAAGCGAATGTGGGATATATATATTTAAAAAATGTAGTAGTAAGAAAAAATAACGAATGTAATGATAGAAAAAGTATTAACCGGAACGATCCAACACCTTTTGAGCTTCTTCAGCCGCCTTGACCCCAGATAGAGCCATGGCGCCAAATGTAGGACCCATTCGAGACGCGGAATCAAGCTCGGCAAGCTCCATACCACCGACAATCAAACCTGGAGTCACTTCCCGAGTATTCTTGACAATAACATCCTCAGCAGAGGCCATATCGAGCCCTCGCATTCCGCCAACCTTCTCAAAAAGGCCTAGCGACTCGCACCGCTTGACAGAAAACGCGCCAAATGGACCGTCATGGCCAGTAGTGGAAATAACCACTCGAGCATTGATCGTGTTTGGGTCCATGCAAGACTGGTCGTGGTGGTGCATAGTGACCAGCGTCCAGTTTGTCACAACCCCCGCGATACGAACTCCGTCCGGCTCATTTCGCGTAATCAAATCCTCAACAGCAACGGCATTGAACAACTTGACGTTTGGGAATTGCAACACCTTGGAGAGGAGAGTGGAGATAAACAACGTGGCGTGCTTGACAACCACATAATCACCTTCATCTTCATAGTCAACCCCAATCTCTCGTAGAAAGGAGTCGGCAGGCTTACGCAAAATCATGGCAGAAAAGAGCTGACCGCCCAAAAAGCAGCCGCCGCCAGACGCAACATTGGCCTCAATAATGGCAATTTTCAATTCTGGCCGTTCTTTAGCGAGGCAGTAAGCAGCAGACAAGCCACATGAGCCCGCGCCCACAATCACAACATCAGATTCAGCGTACTTGTCCAAGTCGGCAAAATACCGCCGGGTCATGGCTCGAGACACGGTCGATTCCCGAATCGGCTCAAACTTGAAATCGTCCCATTGCGCTGGCAATTCAGAACGAGTGGCTACCTTTGACGCAGCCATTTTACCGACTGGTGTGGCGGCATTGATAATAGTAGTAGTAGCAGTAGCAGTTGGTGGAGACCTAAATGGTAAGCTTAGTTAGCGTATTGAAGAGAGGGGGTATTGCATGTTCTTTCGCTAGTGTTATCTAGATCAAGTACAAGCCGTATATTCTCAGCCTTTATTTATTTATTTATAATAAATGAAAAGCACCGGCCACGCAGTTGAAAAATAGAGTGAGTGTTTGGAAGGAATATCATACTTGGTCTGCGAAAGTCATGTCAGCTGAGAATTATTCATACATCTCCAACTGGTTAGAATTGCGAATTCATGACTTTCATACCTTGTTTCGTGTTTGGTTTTTTGTTGGGGTGGCGACGAAATTGAAATGGAAAATGACCGCCCTTTTTATAGTTGTACAAAACCCGCAATATGAGTCATTTGTTGAGCTGAGCAACTTATAATTTATAGATAATGACCCGGGTATTGGCGGTACCGGTATTATTATAATTATATAATTATGCATATTTTGCGGTCGCCAACACAAGCAGCAGGTTTTTTAAATTAGCCAGTGTGTGGGATAAATCCGCAACCGCCAAGTTGTGAGAGTTTAGCAGCTGCTCCAAGTCCTTGTGAAACAGATAGACTCCATACTCAAATCGGTAAAACAAAGACCCTCTAATCCACAGGGGGAAAGTGCGCGAGCCTTGAATGGTGCTTATGGGATCAATTATAAACGAATTTGACCCGTACGGCTGTATCGGATACCGCAATGGCACTTCCAAATACTGCGACAAGAGGTGGACCAATTGGCTGGCAAACCCATAAGCGGCACCGACCTCATCCTCGTCCTGCACGTACTTTGAATGCAGAGAACCGGGCAGCTCTAACCCGCATATGCTAAATAGCAATGACTTGTTTGGTACCGGCGCAATTGGGAAGACGATTTGCAGCGCCGAGGCAATCCTGCTCTGCTCACCGGCGATCAGCTGTCTCTGCACTTCCAGGACCGTGTTATTCAGTTTCCGCATGCCCTTTTCTAGCTTGTGGTTTTCCACATTTTGCTCTTCCATTATTCGTTTACGACTCGCCAACTTTTGTTTCAGTTCCTGGACCTGACGTTTAAGCAGTCTTGTTTTGGTCTGCTCGGCGGCAATGAACTGCCGAGTATGCTTTAATTTGTTTTGCAGCTGACTTTTTCGTTTCTTTTGTACAAACATTGAATCATCGGCTAGCAGCTTGTGCAGCTGCTGTTCCACACCCTGTGTGGTTAGAGTGGAGTCTATGATGCATTCTTCCAAGTTGTTGAGCTTCATGATCATGTCAAACCCGCACGTCAACGAACCCGAGCCTAAATTGGACCCAATCTTGGGTGTGGTGGGGATTGTTGTTGTTGTAGTTGTAGTTGTAATTACGCCAGGTAGGACATAGCAACCGTCTTGTAAATGTACAATGACTGTATTTCTAGGGAACGCACACCTCACCACGTCAATGCTTTTCCCGATAAAGACTAGCGAGTCCAATTCGACAGTGTGTTTTATCAACATGGTCCATTTGGTGCTGGAACATGTTTTGGCGTAGATGCAAACCCTCAACGCGGAATCGCCGCGGCAATACAGCTCGTCAAAGTCAATCTCGCGGAATTCCGGGTTCATTGATCGATGCGCCATCTCGCTGATGTAAACGGGCGGGATTTGCCTAGCAGAATACACGGCAAACATGCTATCTAGTAGCTGGTCTTGGTTCAAATCCTGCAGCGTCTGTTCAATGCCTACCCCGAGCGATTGCCCGGGCTGAGTCAATGTACTAGCCCGCTTTCTTGTCGCCTTTTTGGGATTAGTGCTATCGTGATCTGGTTGCTTCATTTTATTATTATTACTTTTCGCCTGATCGTCATGATCTTCCATAGTCCCATTTGAGGATGGGACACGTGTAGCGCTGGTATTCCATTTAACCAGACTAGCGCGTCTTTTGGCATACATTTCTGGGCTTATCAGCGTCAGGTTGCGCAGTGTCACCCCCACAACGTGTTTCAATTTCCGCACGTTTTGTCTCAAAACCGGCGTGCCCGGGTTCTTGACTGGCGCAGTAAACTCCTCGTCGTCTGTCGAGTCCTCATCGATGCTCCTATCGCTGTTGAAGCCTCCTTCCCAGTCATTGTTCATGATCGAATTGGGTCCATTCGGATTTGGTTTGTAGAAATGTGAATTTGGGTTGGTTGGGTGGTGGCTTTGGGAGCAATGATATGATGAGTAATCAACGCCCCACAATACAAAGTCATTGTCCAATAACGCAGCTCCCAAATAATCGATCCACAAAAAAATATATATAAAAATAAAACAATCGACACATTTTTTTTTTACTTCTTCTTTCTTGACTCCTTGTTATTTTTTTTAATTATTGTTTTTTTTTTTAATACGATCGGGTTTTACATCCTGAAGGGGAACAGGGCGTCTATCACATCTTCGAGCAAGCTCCTATATATAGGGCCATGAGCGGAAATCTTTCTTTTTAAGCAACCGTCCATCCTCCAAATTTGAATTCAAAACCTTTATAAAAAAAATAAAAAATTATCACGACTGCATCAGGCTTTAAGTCTTACCCACTTCAATCCGATTCATCCAACATGAGTGCGATGGTATGTTTATATCCATTGTTTTGACAGGCTCAATACTAATAACAAGGTAGCTATGTTTTGGGCACTTTTGTGAGGTACACGGGCCCACGTCGATAATGACCAGCCAGATATTGGCCGGGAAGACAGCAGCAGCGCACGAGATTCCAGCAGTGTCGATAAAAAATCAGCATAAAGTGTGTCCGTCTTGCGAGCTGATACTGCCCAGGGGCGGGCCGGGCAGTTCATCCTCATCTTCGTCCTCCTCCTCTTCGTCATTGTCCAGCCACGGTACCGGCTCACAGGTACATTGTTTAAAAACACGGGGCCCAGGTGGTACCGGTACCACCATCTTGTCATCTCAGTACCCAGCGTCGCAAGCAAGGTACAGTGCGGTCAGACAGGCGTGCGTGAAGGCGCTGAGTTCAGAACATACATTTAGTGAGTCGACGCCAATGATGTTTTCCGACAAGTCTATTGGCACTGCTATTGTATTAATCTTTCAGGTAGAGGATGGGGCGAGTCGAGGCCATGTACGAAAATATGCACTCATTTGTTTGGGGGAGAGTGAAAGCCGGCTTATGCGGGCTTGGGGCATAATCGCCCCGCAGCTAGAAGCCATTGCCAAATCTATAAAACTTCGTGCGGCAATACAGCTTAAAAAAGAAGACGACGACAACTCTGCAAGCCATGAACGGTATTTGAGAAAACGCGACGTTTCGTCAAAATCACTAATCACCATCTTGAAAGATGACAAAATCTTTGTCGAGATTCATTCCAAGTTTGCAAGGATTCTTGCTTCGTTATAGCCAGCTCTAAGCTATATACACCCCCAAAAGTCTTTATTGTTATTAATTATTATTATTTTGCTTTTCCGTTTTGTTATTTAAAGCCTTAGAAAGTGTACAAAAATTGACGAAGCTGTGCGGCGTGGACGAGTGTTTCAGATAAGAACATTTCATTTTTTTAACAAAACATGGAAAGGAGCATAGCTATTCGTTTGGGTTCATTTCATTTCATATATTATTATATTTACTAAGCACGCAGGTCCAACATCAACGCCTGTGAACTGTTTGCAACCTGGTTGCGATGGATACCGACCAGAGACTGTGACAACTCAAACAAACCTTGTTTGAGGGAGATTACAATAAACTGGAAATTGTCGCCGCAGTGGTTGTTAATGTACCGTGCAATGCTTGCAACATTAGCATTATCCAAAGCAGCATCAATCTCATCAAGGACAAAGAACGGAGAGGGCTGGTACGAATGGATAGCAAACAGCAAGGCCATTGCGGCCATGGTCTTTTCACCACCAGACAACAGTTCCATTGGTTGGTACCGTTTCAACGGGGGCATTGTTCCGTAGTTGATGCCGCTAGACCACGGCGTTTCTTCATCTTCAACGTACATGTTGGCAGTACCACCAGCCGGTACATTTGGCGAGCTCGTCAGTTCCTTGTAAATAGTCTGGATAGCATCGGAAATGTGGTTAAATGCGTTCATAAACTTGTCACGCCGGTTGGTGAGCACTTCCTGGAACCGGTTGTTCACGTCTTTGGTCCGTTGCTGGATTTGCGTAAATTCCTTTTCCAATTCTTGCAACCGTTGTTGACGATCCTTGAGCTTTTCAGCTGCTTGCATGTCAACCTTGGCTTGTACGTTTTCCAGTTCCAGCGCCAAGTTCTCGGCCCGTTCGATAAGCCCGTTGCCGACTTGAGGGTCGTCACTTTCCTTATAATCGTCGTTTAAATCACTGTAATCGATAACAATGTTGACAGTTTGGTCCTCCTCATTGCTACCCTCTCCCATTTCCACGTCGCCGTCTTCATCTTCCAAGTTGTTCATACCGAGTGGGATATCTTCCAATGAGCCTTGAGAGAGTGGGAGGTTGGTACCGTCCATTCGGCAATCACGCAGCATGTTGACACGGCTGGATTTGTACGCGTGGATTTCTTGTTGAATAAGTTCAGCATCTTGTCTGCACTTTTCCACCTTCTTTTCAACCGCATCTACCTGGTCTTTATATTCTTTGACACTTCGTCGGTTGGCTTCGATATCCCTCTTGTTTTGTTCGTTTGTAGCTTCCAACTTGTTGACCTTCTCGTTCATCTCTTCGAGTCGTTGGTCAAGCTCGGCTTTTTCTTCCTTCAATGAAGTCAAACCAACCTTGTCGTTATCAATTTCTCGGTTCTTGCGCTCGATTCGTTTATCTTGTTCAGCGACTGCAGAACGAGTGCCTTGGAGTAGTTGTTCAAGCCGTTTGATTTGTTGCTCGTGCCGGTCCCGTTCTTGCGTGACTTGTTGTTGCGCCGAGCTTTGGTTTTCGTCAAACTGTTTGAAATTCTCAACCCCAAGTCGAGAGCAAAACTGGCCAAAGATTTCTTTTTGGATAGACTCGATCGATGATTCAATCTCTTGGTACAGGTCTCGTAAATTTTCAAGTTGTTGCTCGCTTTCAGTGATGTTCGGCTCAAGCTTTTCCAGTACCTTTTGGCAGTTTGCGACTTCTCGTTCACGGGAAGCGACAGCTTCCTTCATTTGAGAGAGTCTTGTACGGTTGGACTCAATCCTCGACTCTAGCTGGGTCAGTTCGTGGTTTAGCTTTTCTTCAGATCGACTTCCGCCACCGCTGTTGTTGTTCTCGCCATTAACCGCGGCAATCTGGTCCTTCAAGTCATCTTGCAAGTTTCGCAAGTTTCGGACCTTGGAGTCGGACCATTGATTTGCATTGGCGTTTGCGTTGGATGACCCGCCAGTCATTAGGTTGGATTTGTGAATGACGGACCCTTCCAAGGTGACAGTCTTGACATGGGCTCGTTTCGTCCACCGAACGTGTTTGGCTACTTCCATATCGTCGCAAATCATTGTATCCTCACAAACGTATTGGACGGCGGTTTCCACATCTTGCGAGTACTTTACAGTCTCGACGGCTAGACGGGCACCACGAGCAATACCTCGATAATCGCTTCGGATTGGGCGGATATCCACGTTATCCATCGGAATGAAGGTCATTGGGGACATTCGGTTATCCTTCAAGTACGCGATACAGTCCTGGGCGGTCCGGCTGGTGTCGGTTACAATGGAGTTCATGTGTCGGCCAATGACAGTGGCGACAGATGTTCGGTACTTTTCTTGTTCAGCGTCGACCAAATCGTGGATAAATCCATACACACCGGGGAAATACCGTTTCAACGCCGCACCATTTTCACGCAACGCTCTTTCCTTTTGCGATTCGTGTTGAACAGCATCATAATCGCTCAGTTCTTGGATCGTTTTCCGCAGCTTATCATTCAGCTCTTGCAATTTCCGCTGCCGTTCTCGTTCTTGTTGCGAGATTTTATCAAGCTCGGTTCGTCGAGTGGCTCGGGCCGTGTTGTCTTCGTTAATCAATAATGTCAGCTCCTTGACTTGCCGTTTATACTCTTCAACCTCGGTGTTTAGAGACTCGAGCTTTTCAGACTGTCGGGATTTAGTGCTTTGCAGCTGTTGCAGCTCGTCATTGACGGAGTGTTGTTGCCGCATGTTGGAGGCCATGTCGCTTTGTTCAGCGGCGGTTTGGCTCATATACTCATCCTTCAGGCTCTGGAACTCCTTGATGTCTTGTTCGGTGATGTTCAGGCCTTCTTTGAGCTTGGAAGCGGTTTCTTCCTCAAACTGCTGCAATGACTTGTTGCTAATGTCGATATTACGTTGATATTTGGCGGCTTGTCGGTCGTGCTTTTCCTTCTCACGTTGAATCTGTTCTAGCCGTTTTTCCTCGCTGCCGACACGCGACTCAATCATGCTAATCTTTGCGTTTAGCGGGACCATATCGCTTTTACACGTTTCAATCTCCCGGTTTTGTTTCTTAATTTTCTGTTCAACACCAAGACTCTTTTTTTTCGAGCTGGCGTGGGTAGCTGCCAACGCGTTCATGCCATTCTTTTCAGTCTCGTACTCACCTTGCGCCTTTATAATCTCTTGTTGCGCGTCTTGGAGCTTTCGAGCGTTGCGTTCAGCGTGGGCTTCACAGTGGTACAAACGCCACAAAAGGTGGTCTTGCAGCACCTTTTCACGCGACCGGATTTTACGGTGGTACTTTTCAGTCTCGGATTTTTGGTCCTGGAGCAGCTTCACATCTTGGGCGGTGCGTTTCTTGTCCTGGTTTAGAGCCAGCTGCCGAGCCGCTTCCTGGCTCTTTTCCGCTTCCAGCCGTTCATACTCCTCCTTAAGATCGCTTGACCCGGAGATTTGTTCAAAGAGTTTACACAAGCTACGTGGGTCCTGGGCGGCAATAGCGTCAACGTCGCCCTGGAACACGAGAAAGTTTTTGGCCTTGATGAGGATATTCTCCTCGGCCAATGCAGCGGCGTAGTCGGCGGCGGACACGCGTTGCTCGTTGATGAGGTAGTCGCTCGACCCTCGTATATTGACACTGTTTTATTGTTAGCTGCTTTCCAGTGAATTGAAAAACGTACGCTCGTTTGAGATTTATTTCTTCGCCGTTGGACTTGACGTAGACGGCCTTGACGTACGCGTCGGTTGGCGCGTCGCCCTCGTTCTCGTCGTTACCAGTTTCTTGTTCAGAAGCTACACGGTTCCGGTAGATCAAGTCTCGTGCATGGTTGCTTCGTAGCTCCTTTGAACGGATACCAAGCACAAACGAAATGGCGTCCATCATGTTGCTTTTACCAGACCCGTTGGGCCCGATAATCGATGTAAAGTGTGCAGTGCCAAACTCGGCGCGTTGGATACCACGGTACGATTTGAAATTGTACAGTTCTATTGACGCAAGTTTGCCCATGGTGAGGTGTTGTCGTTAACGAAAGAATAAGCGCGCGTTTAGAGCGATGATGAAAGAAGAAGAAGAAAAAAAAAAAAAGTGTGTGGTTGAAATTCAATAAAAAGGAAACGCGCGTTTCATTTCCGATTGGGAAGAAGGCTTTGCTTTCCCGTTACGGTACAGTTTCGTGTCAAAAAAAAAGACTGAACCATATGGCAAATGTGCGTTTTTAAAAGCTTGGAGCCGAAACCAGGATGTATGGAAACACGGCCGCATATGATTGACGCGGCATCACTGTTTATTGGAGAATCCTTTACTCTTATCACCTGTACACGCGTCTTCGAGCTTAGCATGTAGTGCGCATTACACAACCCTATAGACTTACAATCACGATTATGGTCGACGATTGGAGCCACTACCCGCCTTATACTAAGTTCTTACGAAAACACGGGGTAAAACTCCTACTCCGGATCCCATTCGCCCGTTATATACAGCGAGATTTCTACTACGAGCCGTTATAGTTAAGGAGAAGGTTGGAGCTTCGAACAACCGCACAGCGATAATTTGTCAGCAAAGAAATTTTTTTCTTCTCGCACTGTCTATCGGAGCTCCGGGCTGCGACAATGATAACCCATTCCTGCGATATAAAAACAAACCAACCCAGTGATAACAACACGACAGAAAATAGAAAAAAATATGGCTGGAAGATTTGCACTAGTCGAGCTGCCGAAAAGCCCGGGTTTGAATGCATACAACGAAGTGGCGTTCATCATGGGCCGGATCCATAACATGTTCATCTCCTCTTTGAACGACATCTACGAACAAGCCCCGGCTATCAAAACCAACCCACAAAAGATGCAATATTTCATGTACTGTCAGCGATGGGTTGCCGGTATCGAAGGACACCACCGCCACGAAGAGACTTCATTCTTCCCCCAGATCGAACAAGCAGCGGGCAAGCCAGGACTAATGGCTGCCAACGTCAAACAACACGAACAGTTCCTGGACGGCGTGGAACAAATGCGCAAATACACTGGTCAGTCGGATACCGAATACGACTCGGCAACGATGCAAGAAATCATCGACTCGTTCGGCAATGTATTTGCCCAGCACATGAGCGACGAGCTAGATACACTGACCGGCTTGAAAGACCACTTGTCCGAGTCTAAAGTGAGGCAGATATGGCACAATTTGGAACGAGCCGTTCATGGTGGTTAGTACCGCACCATATTTATTACCATCTAGCCTTACAGCTTGAGCAGTAGTTTTATTATTTTTTTATATAGCCATGTTCTAATTCCTAGATATGAAACAGTTTAATACGCTTACTGTACAACTCTGGCATGGCCACGCGTCCATCATACCCACGCTTTATATATTGATGCACCAACTCGTCGATAAAACTGACCTCAAAATAGACTGGATTTCCAGACATGTCCAGCACCCACCGGCCATTGTCACTGAACCGAGATGGGACTGGATGGAATCTCGCCGTTTGAGTAAACAAATCAATCGCCAGCACGTCCTTACCTCTCACTAGACAAATAAACCGTCCATAAAACTTGAACGCTCCAAACTTCCACGTGCGGTCGCTAGAGTTTAAACTATCCGGGCCAAAGTCCATCACCTTTGTCCACTCCTTCAGAGGAATATGGGTTCTGGCAATATGGGGATCGATCAGCTTAGTCAACGGGATTGCGTGGACTGACCGAAACTCGGGGGCGTAAGCATTGACCAGCCACATGTGGGTTTGGGAAATCGCCAACGAGCTGATACTCCCCTTGTAGTCAATGTTCCGGTACGCAACCTGTTCATTCGTCAGCATGTTGAAAATGTACATCCTCCCATCGTCGCACATGAACAATAACCCATCGGAGAAGGCAAAGATGGGGTTGTTGAGCCGTGTCTCAAATCCGAGCCGCACTTTACGGATCACCTGACCACCCTCGAGTAGCAAAGCTTTAAAACGGTCATGGCGCAGTTTTACCACGACAAGCCGCATATCTGTATCCGGGTCGTCAGTTTCAAAGATTGTGAAAAACTCTTGGCCGGATTTTGCATGCCGCTGCCCCGTTTTCAAGGGCAGCACTTCATCACCGCCAAACACTTCAAAAGTGCCGTGGACCATGCTTAACCGGTATGCGCTGTCCGTCACCGCTGATGACCGACCTCGGAACGACTTTTTCCCAACATCAAATGTGGGAATAAATGGGGCCATTTGCGGGTCGCCGTCCATCACCAACGACACTGCAGTGTCAAAGTGGTCTGGCACTTGGTTGACCGGCGGTGTGGCACTGGCGTACTCAACATTGAGGTTGTTGATTGTCTTGATAGTTTTTGTGTACCGTTGGATACAGTGGTACCACAAACTTCCACCGTTTTTGGAGTGTAGGTACTTGTCGGACGTGCCTGGTTTGAGGAATGGGCTGGCCGAGCTGGCGATTTTCTCTAGAAAGAAACCACTATCGTCGTACCAGAAAAGCTTGTGCCAGAGCCGGCATGTCGCGCCGAGACACAGTACGCTGGTGATATCGCCGACATGGTAGACGATATGCTGCAACAGTTCGACCGGCAGCATGTTTAGATGAGCTACTGGCCGCGACATGTATTCTTTAGGAGTGTGTGTATATAACGGGGGGCGCGGGAATTGATGGATTCTCCGCGATTTTAATAGCCGAACGTTACTTTTTACCCAGCATGACGATCTCTTTTCTGGTCTTGCCAAATCTAGTTAGTAGATATTTTTTTTGTTTCACTAAAGCTCCGCGACCCCGTGCAAGGAATTAAGCCCAGCGCGCGCGCAACCTCCTTCTCCCCGCATTTCCTATAGCTAGAGCTCCTAGGTCAAAATAAAAACAAACCCTTAATCGGATAGAGGAATACAACACTGTTTACTACTACCACAGTACATAAGGGGGTATTAAAAATCTGGCATAAAATCGCTCTGTTCGTCCAATGAGAAGGCGCAGTGGACACCGTTCTGTACCTGCAACGATAAGGTGGCCTTCTGCAGCAACGGCTCGCTTAGTTTTTCCGGGGTGGAGTAGACGTCTTTAAAGGTCTGCATCATACGTACCAGTACGTAGGAAATCTCAGTCAGGCTGAACTGCTGCCCTAGACATAGACGGGGCCCCCCACCAAACGGAATAAAGTTCCAAGCTAGCGAAGAGTGTGGAATGTCGTCCCATCGATCTGGCCGGAAATCGTCTGCATCACTACCCCAGAACTCGGGGTCGCGGTGAAGCGAGTACAACGAGTAGTAAATTATACCACCCTTTTTTATGAAAATCGGCTCAGACTCGTACTTGCCACCGCCACGTGGCAGCGTGGTCTCCTTCTGGGCTTGTCGGAACAAGAACGGGGCTGGAGGGTGTAGCCGCAGAACTTCGTTGATGACCCATTTCATATACTGGCATTGCTTTAACGTCTCGAACGAAATGTTATCGGTAGAGTAGCCGAAATTATCCACCACCTCCTTCCGCAGCTGTGCCCACACGTATTTATGCCGGACCAGATGCCACATTGTAAAGCATAGCACATTGGCGGTGGTGTCTCGGCCGGCTAGAAGCACGTTGAGTGACTGGTCACGTAACATGATCGGGTCACGCGTTTCTTGCGTCAATGCATCTAGGAAAATGTACCGCCCATTGTTTTTTTCCTTGTTTGTATTGTACAAAGCTTTGTGGACAAAATAGTCTACAAATTTGTGGCAGGTGGCCACGTTTTTGCGGAACGTGGGGGAGTCGTTGAGCCAGTATAGTTTGCCGAGCTGTGCGCGCCGCATCAGCTTCTCCTGGCACGATTTGAACGCCTCTCCAAACTCTGACGTGCTGGCGAATTTGGAATTCTCACCGCCAAGTTTCTTATGCCCGGATAGACACCCAACACTCTCTCCGAATAGAAACTCGGTGGCAGTGTCGAGCGTGAAATCATGAAACAGCTGCTGCATGTCAAACACACCTTCATATCTAGACTTGAAAAAGATGTATTGGATGAGCCGCTGCGCGTGCTCCTCGATTGAATGCAAACGGGAAACTTGCTCACGGCTAAACTGCGGACGCAGCATGGCTCGGGAGTGTTTCCATACAAACCCGTCAGCCACGAAAATCCCCTGTCCTAGCAGACATTTCAACTGTGCGTTTCGGTCGCCTAGGTCAAAATCTTTAAACTGAGTGGACATGATGGCTTTCAGGTTTTCTGGGTCGACAGTGACGACTGGGAAATCTCCGACGGCTTGAGCTCGAAAAGTCTTTTTCTCAATCGACTTGAAAATGTTGTCGAATAGAGCCAGCAGTTGGTGCTTTTCCTGGGCTCGTTTAAGCGTGAGGATGGATGGAAGCCCGAGCGGGTAGAACTTGTACAAGTACGGCATTCCAGTGCCTAGTCGGAGCGTTTTGGCTCGGTAGCCCATCTGCTCAAAGATCTCATGGATCAAAAGGGCAATAGGTACAAACGCGACGAGCACTACAAGTGCTGTTGTAACTGTCATATATTATGAATGAATGTGGGTAAAGTTGGATTGGGTTAGAAAGAAATGGAGGAAGTGTCTCATCCTTTCAAAAACTGAAAGAAAGAAAAAACCACGCAAGGGCTGTCCTATATATATATGATGCGATACAAGAAAGGAAAGAAAAAAGGAGAAATCTCAAGAGGGCTGATCTAGATGTAATCCCAGAAGCCACACATACGCACAATAATGCACCATGCTGTACCTGGCAAGGCTGGTCGATCTAGGCCGTGTTTCATGATCAGTATACCGCAATATTCGGATAATATATTAACAAGATTAATAGTCGTTTTCCGCTTTGTTCGTGTGTCTTAGAGTTGTGGTGTAGTTATACAAGTTCCACTATTCATTCCCCTTAATTTGAGGGGATCGGGTTGGGAAATGATCGGCATGGAATATGAAAAAAAATAAAAAGCCTGTCTCCTCCTGAACGCTTTGCTACGGTTCTTTACAACTAGATCATCAGGTACGAGTGCGGAATCCCACATTCACACCTCGCTTACATTTAAGAACGAACCCCACTTCCTCGTCGAATTCGGTACCAAGCTCCTCAACGGTAGTAAAAATGTCGTCAAACTCTTGCAGCAACCGCACAATCGTGTAAGATACCTCTGATAGGGCTAGAACCTGGCCAATGCAGGTGCGTGGTCCGCCATTAAAGGGGAAGAACGCCCATGGGTCGGACGGGTAGTTTTGTCGTGTCCACCTGTCGGGGTTGAAAACGTCTGCGTCATCGCCCCAAAACTCTTTAAACCGGTGCACTGGCCATGAACATATGAAGATATGTGACCCTCTCGGCACGAAGATCGGCCCGTTGGTGTATTTATCACCTTTAGGGAGCGTAGTATCGCGCACCGCCTGGCGAAAGTTTAGCGGCACAGCCGAGTAGAACCGCAGCACCTCGTTTATAAAGTTTTTCAAATACTCGCACTGTCGCAGCTCGTCGAAAGTGGGGTATCCGTGAAAAGTGTCGAGGACAGTCTGTTGCAGCTTTATCAGCACCTTTTTGTGCCTCGCGAGGAGGTAGCATGAGAATGACAGCAGGCATGCGGTGGTATCTCGACCGGCTAGCATGATACTCATACACTGATCGCGTAGCTGGGTCCGATCCCGGGTATGTGCAATTAGCTCATCAATAAAGACACCTTGTGGTGTTTTAGTGTCGACATGGCGCAATAACGCCTCATCAACCAGCTGGTAAATATAGTCATGGCATATTTTGCAATCCCGTCGGAACTTTGGTGTGTCGATGATTTTATAGAGGGGGCCAAATTGCGACCGTACCATGGCCCGAAACATTAGAAATTGCTGAGCCGCATCGAACGCGGATTGGAATTCAAACGTACTACCTTGTGCACCATCTACTCTCAAACAGTCCACGTCTTTACCAAACATGAACCGTAGTGTAAGCCCAGTAGTGAACAGCTGGAATATCCCTTGCACGTTGAATACCACCCGCTCGGTATTGGTATCGGTACCGGTACCTATATTGCCCTTCTCCTTGATCAGACGAATCAATCTCTCAACATGTGGCTCCAGTGAGTCAACCTGGTCGATAACTTTTTGGCGCGTAAACTGGGGTCGAAGCATAGCTCTGGTGTGGGTCCACTCATGCCCGCTGATCGTAAAAATGCCAAATTCGCCCATCAGGGGCCGCAGCTGCTGGTGCCGATCCCCCAAATCAAAGTCCTTGAATTGCGTGGAAAACACCGCTTTGATGTTTTTTGGGTCAATGGTAAAAAAGTTTATCCCGGAAATGCCGTTGATCGCGGTGGTTTTTCTAATGGCATGTTTATGGAAAATGCAGGTCAATAACCGGTCCTTCTCGGCCTCTTTCAGTGTCTTGTAGATGACTGGCAGCCCCAACCACTGGTATTCTGCAAACACTGGCGCTCCAACCTTGTTTTCGCTGGCTCTGTGTTGATACAAAACGTACAGGGCAAGCTGCCGGGTGAATAGATATACTGGGAGTATCGCCAGAAGGAGTAGGACTACAAGCCACATGTGTGTGGGTGTTTTCAAAGCTAGCTTGTGAGCTTGTGTGTGGGCGTGTAAGTTGGTGACGAGAAATGATTTAAACCCCGGTTTATTTTTTTTGTCGCGCACCGCGTTAACAATTGGGAGAAAAACGTTATAGACCGGTGTAGCGGTATCATGGCTGTCTATTATATGGTACTTGGAATACGTCCTAGACCTAGACGTGTGTGTGCAGCTGGTGAGTGAAGATTGCTTGAACTCACGGCTCGTCTTTGGCTTGAATTTGGGTTCATGAGCGGTAGACGTGCTGCGCAGAGCCGCAGCCGTGCAGCCGCAGCCGCATCGGCCCGACTTCGCGTTAAAAACGGATAAAAAAATTAAAAATAAACAGGTACACACAAACAATTACTTTAATCAGCTTCGTCAGGCCGGGCTGACATGCCAAATAGGAACCGCAATTGGTTTCGGTTCATCTTGCTGGTCTTCTTTTGCATACCGGCATCTAGAGCGGCACCAACCAACGCCTCCTTGTCATCTTGCAGCTGCAAGACTCGATCTTCAATAGTGCTAGTCACATGCATTTTGTAAACATGCACCTCACGTTTCTGACCCATACGGTGGGCACGGCCAATCGCCTGTTGCTCAATGTATGGGTTCCAAAACGGGTCCATGATGATGACATGGTTGGCAGCGGTCAAAGTCAGGCCTGAATTCCCAGCATGCAAGCTAACCAGCAACACACGAGGCTCATCCTCCTCCATATACTCTTTGATGGTTTCATCACGTTCAGAGCTGGACATTGACCCATCGAACCGAGCCCATTCGATATTCTCCTTGTACAGTGGCACCATCAGCAGGTCCAACAAGCTGGTGAATTGGGAAAAGATAATCACCTTCTCGTCGGCGGTGGTGTCAATTACATTCTTCACCAGCTTGATGCATTCATCAATCTTGGAGCTGGACACCCACCCGTTAGGAAACAACTCTTGCAGGCCTAGATTCTTGATGGCAATCTTGTTTAGTTCGTCGTCGTCCTGGTCATGTTCAATAACATGCTGGTCATGCTGCTGTAGCATGGCCCGCACTCTCTTCTTCAGCTTGTTGTCATTCTTCTTCTTCTGAGTCTTGGCATCCTTCCGCAAATGCACAATATACTCTTCTTCAAGCTGCTCAACATGGACTAGCTTGAACAACAACATGTCGACAAACTTATCCTTCTTTATTAGGTGTTGGCAGTACGGGCAGTGCGCGTCGTCATCGCCATGGCTGGCTTGCAAATCTTCAGAGCAGGTGGAGCACACGACATGAGCACATGGAAGCGTTAACGAGGCTTGGTTCTGATCTAATATGTGGAAACACCGAGAGCATTCAAACTCCTCACTAGAGTAAATCAAATCACAAACACGCCGGATCACGTTGGCGCCCAGTCCCCGTGTCGCATGCTCAGCTTTGTAGTCCGAGCCAGCCGACAAGATTGTGACCCGGTTGATGGCCTTTTCAACCAAAACTGGGTGGCAGCTGGCTTGTCGTAATCGTAGGAACCAAGTCAAAATGTTGGAGTACTTGATCTCACCACGTTTCCCACTGTCGGCCAAGTACTTGGACGCGTCAATCTGGGCCTTTTTCTCAAGCTTGTCGTAGTAAGCCCGTTGATCATTGTTAAAGCTGGCCTCAGTCTTGTGGGTGTGCATGTCTGGCAGAATCAAGATTGGCTTATCGTGGATTTTGGTGTCCTTGGTTCGACGCAGCATGGATCGGCTGATGACGGCCCGCAACCGGTTCATGGCCTTTGGGTCCGGATTGCTGTTTTGCAAAGCAATCCCAATATCAGATCGCCATTTTTCATAGTCGTTGTACGGCGGCAGCCCCAAAAACCGCACAAAAGGGTAGAACTCGTCGGCGCAGTTTTGCAACGGGGTTCCAGACAAACACCACTTGTTCTCGGCGTCCAGGTTACCAATCGCCCTGGAAGTCATTGTGAGCTTGTTCTTAATCCCTTGAGCTTCGTCGAGGATGATACGCCACCACGGCCCCTTGAAAAACTTGGTCCTTGTCCGCTTCTTTTCAGCCTTGGTAATATCGTTATCAGTCAAGTTTTTGCCAAGCATACCGGTACTGGCCAAATCTTGGGTGACCATATCGTATGTGGTGATGACGATATCATACTTCTGCATCTGGTCCCAAGTGGTATGCATCTTCTTAAGGCCCTCGGTGCTTTCGGTGGCTTTAAAGTGGTCACGATGGTGGATATAGACGCTGAGATGATGCGACTCGTGGATATGCTTCTTGGCCTCGTTTGCCCATTGTGTCAACACAGCCAGTGGAGCGATAATAAGCGAAGTTGAGCGGTATCCCGGCTTTGGTTGTGGTCGGTGCAAGATCAAGGCAAGGGTCTGGATTGTCTTGCCCAGACCCATATCGTCGGCTAGAATCCCTCCCCCGACCTTCCCAGTCTCCTGCTTGACCATCCAGGTCACACCCATCTTCTGGTGAGTTACCAAGACTGACTTCATAGCTTCTGGGGTGCCCAGCATTTCAGACTCGTCAATATCTTCCGGGTCAATACCGTCAATCTCCAGAAACTCTGCAATGGCAGGATCGGCAGCAGCTCTCATCTCACCGTTAGGAACGGTAACCGCGGCATTAGCTTTAAGCTTCTCAACAGCCACGTTCCGCTGCTCAATAAACTCCTGGATACCGGCCTGGGTTTTCTCGTAGCTGGCCATTAGCTTGTCAAACTCGCTGCTAGCATCGTCATGTTCATCATCATCATCACCACCACCACCACCACCACGCCGTTGCAGTGTTTTTTGCAGAAACGAGTACGAATCAACCAGCACCTTTTGTTGCGAGCTGATGACTAAATCGTTAGCCCAAATGGCTTCCGACATGGTCTTGAACGCAAACGAAGCTTTTGGGAGGTTGACAAGCTGGCCCTGTTGCTGAGTTCTTTGCGTCTGGTGATCGCACAAGTCGGCCCGGATCTTATCCAACTGGTCAATGATCTTGTTGACTAGGGCCCGGAAGGCCGGCGCGTCCTTGAAATGCGGCGAGTTGGCAAACTCTCGAACAACCGTAAAGTAATCAGGCAAGTCTGGGCCATTGGGTTCACCATTGCGGGAACGCTCAGCGCTTTGGAACAATGCGTTGATATCCACGTCGTCATCATCTTTGGACAGCAGCACTGACGCGCTGACGGTGGGTGGTGTGGCTGGGGGTGGGGGTGGCGATTCAGATGGTGTTGGACGAGTGTCGAGAGGTGGAGGCGGATCATGTTTAGCTACTTTGATGGACTCTAGAATGATATCGTCGTCAGTCTCGTCGTCGTCAATTTCTAGCGGGCGCTTGGCTGATGAGCCGTCGGGCGGCGCGTAATCAGACGCGGTCCCGTTTCGAACCACCGTGTTGGTATTAAGCGTCGTGAATTTCATCAAGGGATAGTAGAGTTGTTGATAAGGTTTTGTACGCGGTGTTTGTGATTTGCGGCGTTTGGTTTCTTATAAGAAAGAAGAAAGAAAAAAAAGAGTAGTAAAAAGAGGGAAAGAAAGGAGGAGAAGAAAAAAGTTGCGAATATTGGTGCTTTTATATATATATCAATTCCCAACAACACAATTTGGGAGGTTGGGCATCCATTCACAACAAGCTATACCCTTGTTCAGGTCCGTGTTTAGGTTGACACATTTTTTTTTCACTATGGCAACAGATCGAAGGTTTGCGGTCGACGATCGAGTAGCAACTTATTTATAGTTATCGTAGATGGGCTATGTCAGTTGCTCAACCCAAACGACGATATATGTATGTATAGAACGAACAGAGCCGCACCACCACACCACAACCAGGCTGCATTAACGTCAATAACATAGCTTGTCCAGCAGAAATGCCAATTTTTAAAATAATCTACTACTTACTACTAATTGAATATAACAGTTTCGAATTGAAAAAAGGGTACGATAACCAGCAGCCCAGGAAAAGCACCAAAAATAACGCCATCTTCTTTAATAAGAATTTAAACAGAAATGATTTGTTTCAACTTGTTGGAAACTTGTCGCAAGGTTTGTCGGTCAACATTCAAAGTAGCCAACTCGTTGGTGTTTTCTTCCAAGCTGTCAATAGATGCTAACAATCGCTTGGCTTCATCAGTGACTTGCGAGTCATGCTTGTTGACATCAACCTTACCAACCAGCTGCTTGACATTGTTGCTGATAGAGTCCATGACTGGTTGCAAATTGGTAGCCACAGTTTGTTCAACTTGTTGCATTGGTCGATTGACAAATTTCATTGGGAATAACTTGCCTCGTCGTGGGTAGTAGCCACCATTGTTGTGATATGGCGTTGGTTGACCGACTGGCATTGGAACTGGATATGGAACTCGTACTGGAACAACGACCACTGGCCACAAACAACAGGACATGGAGACATTAAACAAGGCAGAGTTGGACCCATCAATAGCAGAAGATAGACTGGAAATGACGGAGGCAAGTTCAGCCGGGGTGTCGTGGTGAACACTAACCTGTTCGTTGATCTGAGCCAAAGAGTGTTGAGAAGATGACCATTGTTGTCGGGCATTCTCCAAAGCAGAGCCTACTTGTGGATTCATTTGCTCGATGGCAGCAGAGCTGACAAAAGCCACGGAAAGAGCGGTGATGATAGCAGATGAGAATTGCATTGTTGGAGATGATTAAGGTGTTGATGAGAAATAAAGGACAAGTTGTGGATTAACAACTGATTTATATAGATTTTCTGTATAAAAATAAGCATTGAAGTTCCCTCTTAATGTGATGTCTCGGGTACGTAGAAACTTGTGTCAAATCTGGTGAAGATGTTTTGGATGGTAGATAATGAAACATGATAGATACAAGGCACTATGCCTTTGGGTTGATTAGAATTCTGAACTAGTACTAATTGCTTTGAAACTGGAGTGGTTTTCTTGTACCATTGATCGGTCAAAGCAAAACGGGAGTTTAAACCTTATTTTTCGAGTACAGTTAAAGGCCTTGGTACTTATTTCGCATAACGAGATAGCTTCTCTAGGTTAATTGTACTTTTGTTTCAATATAATTTGGGCCATGTAGAACTACATTAGTATTGAGCAGCATGGACTAAGACGCAGACAGGCTGGAAGATGTATCAATCCCAAGGTGTTTCCCATATCCATATAATAAACTAAGGCCTTAGATCTAAGAAGCCTTAAATAAGATAACGTTGGGGAAATAAACATTTTAAGTTCGTTTTCAACATCACGCCACAACTCAGCTGCTTATAACTAGGAACGAAAACACCCGAAGTACCTCTCGAGCTGGAAATTTATAATGTACGCGATGAAACCATTTGACAAGATTAAGGCTATGAATTTGAACGATCGAGCGCTGTGCCTTGTTAAGGTCTCCATAAGGCCTTATATATTCATATCCGATACACAAGACACATGTCTCAACCGATACCCCAGCTCGGAGTTGTAAACTGGGACTGTATATATATATGTAAGGCCGGCATTATACTGCAGTGGCTCAAATTTTCACCACTGGCCGAGGTACTGAGAACGTTGTAAGTTAAATTTGGCCTTGTGAGCTGATAGTGCGTATCGTTAAAGGCTTTGCTGATATTAAAGTTATATACACACACAAAAAAAATGGGGGGTTATTTCGGATAACCTTATATAATGAATAACGCTTATTGATAATCGAGGGACTAGCTAAAGCCTACATTCACACCACGCGAACACTTTAATACAAACCCCACCTTTTCGTCAAATTCCTTGCTCAGCTCCTCGTTTGTAGTAAAAATACCATCAAACTCTTGAATCAAACGTACCAGAGTATACGAAGCTTCAGACTGAGCCAGTGCCTGGCCAATACATAACCGCGGACCCCCACTAAATGCGATGAATGCCCATGGGTCGGTTGGATAATTTGGGCGAGACCAACGATCCGGGTCAAACACGTCTGCATCCTCGCCCCAAAACTCTTTAAACCGGTGCATTGCGTATGAAAAGATGAAAATCTGGGTCCCTTTCGGCACAAACACTGGTCCGTTATCCTCTTTACTTCCCTTTGGGAGTGTGGTATCACGAGTAGCTTCCCGAAAGTTTAGCGGGACAGTAGAGTAGAACCGCAAGACCTCGTTCAAAAAGTTTTTGAGATACTCGCATTGTCGTAACGAGTCGTACGTCAACGCCTCCTTCTCAGAGCCGAATTCTTCCATAACAGTCTGCTTGAGCTTATCCAGGACGTGCTTGTTACGAGCAAGCAAGTAACAAGAGAAGGAGAGTAGAGTGGATGTGGTGTCTCGCCCGGCTAGCATGACACTAGTACACTGATCTCGCAGCAGCATCCTATCCTGTGTTTGCTTGATCAGCTCTTCGATAAACACGTACTTTCCAGACCCGGCCTTTTCGGAAGATGACCGTACCATCGCCTTGTCAACCAAGTTGTCGATAAAGTCATGGCATATTTTGCAGTCTTGGAGGAACTTTTTGTTGACAATGAACCGGTATAACGTGCCAGTGTGGGAGCGGAACATGAGAAACTGTTGAGCGGCATCGAACGATTCCTGAAACTGCTCGCTTGCTGGGTCGCCGGAAAGACAATCCACGTGCTCGTTGAATAGAAACTGCAATGTCAGTTCGGTGGTGTACAGCATGAAGATCTTTTGCACATCAAACACAGTGTGGTCTTTGCTTTTCTGCCTAAAAATCTGAATGAGTTTTTCAACGTGGGGCTCCAACGTCCCCATCTGTTCAACGACTCGCTCTTTGGTGAACTGAGGCCGCAGCATGGCCCGTGAGTGGTACCACCCATCGCCACTCAGCGTGAATATACCAGACTCGCCGAGAAGAGGCTTCAGCTGCTCATGGCGGTTCCCAAGGTCAAAGTCTTTAAAGTGAGTAGAGAGCACGGTTTTGATGTTTTCCGGCTCCATGGTAAAAATGTTCAACCCGGAAATGCTGTTCAACGCGGTCGTCAGCGCGCCATTCTCTCGCGATGTATGCTCTTTGAAAAGATGCGTCAATAACCGATCACGATTGGCTTGGGCAAGAGCTTCACGGATCTTTGTTAAACCTAGCCATTGATAATCGACAAATAAAGGTGAGCCGCAGCCATGCTCCCGTGACTTGCGCTGATACCAAACGTACAAAAACAATTGCTTGCCAAATAGAAACGCCGGCAGGGAGAGTAGTAATGCTGTTAATGCGAACCACATTGTAGTCCTTGTAAGTTGTCTAAGGATCAGATGTGGTGGTGGTGGTCTATATATAGCTTACGACGTCTAAAGCAGCCGCGGGGTTTTTTTTTTTTTTTTTTTTTTTTTTTTGCGCGCACGAGGGGTTGACGTCACACTGCCAACAAAAAATATTCCAATTAGATTGAGTGTATACAAATACGGACTAAATTTTTTTACTTGAATTGCACATGGACGCCACTGGCGACACTAGAGGTGAGGGTGGATCGTTGCTTAATCTCCGAGTTGATCAGTTCTGGTGTGGAGGTAACGTCTTCAAACGTCTGCACCAACCGAGTCAGGGTGTACGCGACTTCGGTAAGGGCGAATTGCTGACCGAGACAGATCCGCGGGCCGCCATTGAATGGGATGTACCGCCATGAGACCTGCGTACCCTTAATATTAGCCCATCGTCCTGGCTTAAACTCCTCCGCGTCTTGCCCCCAGAAATCGGTATCTCGGTGTAGACTATAAGTGTGGTAGTAGACCAACGAGCCCTTTGGAACAAATATTGGTTGGTCTTCATTTGGACCACCGCCGACAGGCAGGGTTGTGTCTTTGGTAGCTTCCCGGAAGTTGATTGGAACGATCGGGTAAAGCCGCAGCACCTCGTTGATGACCTGTTTCAAATATTCGCATTTCTTTAAGCTCGCAAACGTAATGTTGTCAGTACCAGTGCCGAAATCAGTCAATACAGCTTCTCGTAACTTGGCCCATACATCCTTGTGACGAACCAGCAACGCAATTGCGAATGAGAGGGTGCCGGCAGTGGTGTCTCGCCCAGCTAGGAGAATATTCATGGCTTGGTCTCGCATAACTACCGGGTCGGTAGTCTCCTTAGTCAGCTCTTTCAAGAATACAAATTCACTAGACTTTTCATTACCGTTGAGCTTGTCATCACGAGCTTCCTTCAAAGCCCGTTGGACGTAGTAGTCAATAAAGGCTTTACAGTTGTCACTGGCTTTGTTGAATTCAGAACCGCCAACTAGGAAATATAGCTTTTGGGCCATAGATCGCAGTAGCAAAAAGTCTTGTGCTCGGTTGAAAGACCATTGGAACGTGTCAGCCGCAGCGGACCGCTCGGGAGACAGTCGCTTGCCACCAGAGAGGGAATCTGTGCTTTCCCCAAACAAAAACTCGGTGGCAGTGTCCAGTGTTAGTTTGAAAAATTGCTCTTGGATGTCAAACAGCCCTTCGGAGGAGCTTTCCTTAATGTTTGTGAGAAGGTCCTGAACAGCTTCCTCCAAGGATGTTAGCCGTGAGACCTGCTCGTTGGTAAATTGCGGTCGCAGCATGGTCCGCGAATGTTGCCAGCCATTCCCGCTCAAGGTGAAGATCCCCTCCCCCAATGCGCGGTGGAAGTATTCAAGACGAGCACCCAGATCAAAATCTTTAAACTGAGTGGCTAGAATAGCCTTGATATTTTCGTGGGCGTGGGTCATGATCAAAGACCGTGAGACTGTCTGCAAACGAGCAGTCTTTTTGCCGTCGTTTTTGAATCCTTCTTGCGTATACGGGTGCATGTTATCTGCTTTATAGTTTGCATACATCTCATAGGTCGACCGAAGCCCCAACGGGAACGAGGATATGTAGTGAGGAGATGCACATCTATGCTTGGTTTGTAGCCGTCGAAAGTTTAGCTCTTGTAGAAACTCCACAAGGAGGTAGACGAGTGGTAGAGCGATTAATACCGCAACAGCACTGATCATTTCAAAAAGTTGGTCGTCGCTTGCAGAATTTAAAATATACTAGTCTAGTATATAATTGATCATTCGAAACGGAACCCAGTGAGAGGACTGAGCTGCATATATATATATCAAACCTAGGTGTCATGTATACGAGCTTTCGCTTGTGGGATGTTAAGCGCGCGCGGGGAACGAACGATAAAAAAATTGTGGGGCGCTTTGGGAGGAGATCTATTCGAATGTGATGCCGAAAGCTTGGGGTACATTTGGGTGGGGTAAGTCTATAGAGATACTCTCAAAAAATATTATCAAGGCTTTCCTCTTTGTTTCTACTATAGTGTCCAATAAGAATGCCTTGAATTGTATATTTATAATGATGAGCCGAGTAACTTGTGTTGATGAATTCATTAATAGTACATGTACATGCACGGAAGGAACTTTCCGAGCTGTGTCGCATCGATATCGAGAAAACGGATCGTCCCCGGGTCAGCCATATGTGCATCCGGGACGAGGATCAATATTGTCACATCCGATTATCCGTATAGGCATATGTAAGGTATTATAATGTATACCTTATATCGGGATGATGTATCCACTTGTTGAAATACATGTGAAAATGGCCGGGTTGATACCCATTTTTCCCCCAACAAACTGTTTCTCATGGTCATGGTTAAGACCGCTTTGCATCCATTATTTATCTTGTGAAAATGAGCCAAAGAGGCGGGCCTAGCAATCTCAAACGAATATATAGACCTACTATAGTTATAATTAATGATACCAGCCAGCTGTTGGATTCAGATTTCAGCCTAGGTAAGCCTCGGACATGCATATGCCAATTCTGCGTGAGATATCATATATATATATATATATATATTTCACACGTGCACTGCATCAGGATGTATGAAGCAATAATTATAATTGGTGTCAGTCTAGAGCCAGCTATACCTCATCACACTTTTAATAATTCAATACAATTCACGCTCATCATTACCGGTGAATAATTGAAGCTGGTTATAGGACCAATCAACACCACAACTGAAGTTGCTGAGAATTAATGAAGAATGTACAATTTAAAATCTGCAGTAAAGACTAATCGATCGCTCGAGTGGGCACCGTTACTAGAACAACAACCATAAGCTATAGTGCACGAATGCGGCGCCCTGATGGACGACCCCGGTGGCAAGTATACGTAACGCGCTGCAGTTAACAATAACGCATATCTACGTGTACCCTCGTTACAAAAGAATGCCAGACTAGACGGCTGCCAATTAACTTCAGATACAACCTCGTCAAAGGACTAATGACATTCCATGTACGTTAGCAATTGTAGCCGGGGTAGTATCGTTCCGCCCTTAAGTTTTGAGGTGTTGTAGTCAGTAGCCATGAGCATCGAATCGTACACCAACTATTTAAAGGCTGCGGCAATGAAGTTACCATCGATGTATATATCCCGCGAGAAGTGAAAACACACGTACACTATCTGGCCTTCCAATACGTACTAACCTCAGCTCGTATCACATTGGAAGCGAAGGAAGTTGAGCTTCTAATGCGATGGCTGTTGCTTTTTGTAACGCGGCTGGCGATCCATCTATCGATCCCGTCACGGAAAAAAACTTTTTCCGGCCCGGAAAATAGTCCTTTTGTTATGAAATGGGCCAAAAAAAAAAAAAAAAAAACTTTTGAAAGAATTAAAGCGCGTTTCATCTTTTCAAAAAACCCTCATACAAGACACGTCTGACAATTTTATAGACACAAAAAACCCACTCTCCCTCTCAAACCGAACAAGCTAAGGCGTTTCATTTATATACAGAAAAAATGCAGGCGGCGGTTGACTTGTCAGATATCGAGAACGTATGCAGCCACGATAATACTCCAGCACGCATTACTAACGGAAGAACAGGTGGTTGAATCATTATACAACATCAATGATCCAGAGTATATTTATTCGTACGTTTGTTTGCCGCTCTTTTTTTATTATATTCTCGGGATCTCCATCAAATGCTAACAAGACGTCTAGTACGCAGTCCAAACTTCAAGGTATTCAACGGTCGGACCAAGGCTGGGAGATGGCTGATCGGTTGCTGAAAAGCGACAAATCAACATGCCAGTTTTTTGGCGCTTTAACGTTTAGGGTCCGCATCAACTCCATGACTGATGACGAGATTAAAAACAGCGATTTGCAGGCCATGCTGTACCAGCTTTTACAGTGGATGGTGTACCATCGACAGCACAATAGCGCCAAATTTGTGCAGCAGAAAATCACCTCAACGCTGTCCTTTTTCTTTGCCAAATTCACCCAGACCTGGCCTCGATGCGTAGAATCGGTCATGGCGTCGATGCAGACGGGCTCGCCGGTAGTATCTCACGATGCAATTTCGATCCATGAGACATCACCCGCGGACTTGGCCCAGGGTTTATGGTTTTGCGAGACATTGATGCAGGATCTGAGCGCCAATCAGGGCAACTTTTCCACCGCCGAACAGGCCAAGATGCACGACATTTTGCAAAAAAATGTGGATTGCGCCACAAAACTAATGAAACAAGCGTTGAGTTTGGGTAGTGATGGTGGCGAGCAGTTGACGGCTGAGAATCGGCAGCTAATTCGCCGAGGTATCGACACTCTAGGGGCGTGGATCACTTACTTCCGGCAGTCTGGCATCGACACTGATGCCTTGCAGCCATTTAGCGAATATCTCATTTTCTATCTCCGATACCCACCAGATGAAGATATTTACTCGGCAGTATCAACAATTGTTGCCGATACGTACTCCAACAAACCCTCATTCTGGCCGCCTTGGTTCAAGCAACAATTTATTCAAGTATTGTTGGAACAAGGGGCCACTATCGACGTTAATGAAGAAGTGGACGACCGGATTGATGCCTACACAAATATGATTCTGGCGTTTTGCGAGCTGTATACTAAGCAGTGCCTTGAACATGACGGCGAGTTTGGCTCGTTGATGGATGTAATGATGAAACTAACCCAACTCCCTGGCGTGCCACTAGCCGATGAGAATACAATTGCTCTACGCTTGTTGGAATTTTGGACCAGCTACGTTGAAGAGTTTTTTGTCTTGGATTTGGTCAACCAAGGTCAGGATAGAATGGTGCTAATGGTCGTCAATGCGTTTTGGTTCAAAGCCCGGCTGCCGGATGCCGAAACGGCTAGCGACTGGAACAGCGACGCATGGGACGAGTTCAACTCATTCCGCCGAGATTTTTGTGATTTCCTCGAGCTTGTCTATCCAATGGTTGGTATTCATAAACAAGGAGACGAAAACATTTTCAACAAGCTCGTCAACAATAGCTGCGAGTTGTTGCAATGTAGTGAAATTGCATGGACACAAGTCGAATGCAACTTGTTTTGTCTAAATGGAATGAGCGACGCTCTCAGCGATATCCAAAAAGCCGACTTTGGCTACATTTTCGAGTCCCCACTGTTTACAAGACTGTCAGAATGCGACCGGCCTAGAGTTCATACTACCGTTGTGTCAATGATTGGTCTATATGACTCGTTTTTTGAGACTGAAAGGGGGAAACCGTTAATCACATATGCTTTGGAATATTTGTTCAAATCTCTAAACAACACCACCATTGCATCGACAGCCTCCAAGTCTATTTACAAGCTATGTGACTTGTCGCGGAAAAGTTTGGCAGAGCTGCTGCCTGATTTTGTCAATATATACGAGACTTTGTTGACGTCATTGTCTGGTGATGCGTTTTTAGACGATGCGGCGGCGCTAGAACGGACCGCCTGTGCCATTGCTTGCGTTATCGAAGCTCTCAATGATATCAACATACAAGCCGAGTTTATCGACCGTCTTGTCACTCTATTGGTATCCCGAATCGAGGCTGAATTCTCAACAAGCGCAAAGGTTGAACGAATCTGCTCGCTGGTTAGATGCCTATCCTTCATTGGCAAGGGGCTTCAAATCCCTCAAGAGCTGGACTATAGCATTGAGACTCCGCATAGCCGCGCTGTACGTGAATTCTGGGATAAGGATGAACGTGGAATCCGGCAAAAATTGTTGCAAGTTGTACGTGTTCTTACAATTGACCAAGCCCCGTATAACCGCCAAGTGGATATTTGTGAGGCGTGCTGTGATATTTTCAAGCAAGGGTTCCGCGAGGATCTCTCCAACCCGTTTGTCTTCCCTGGCGAGTATGTGGTTGAGTTTCTGCAGTCCAAATACGCACATGGCCCGGCCACTACTCTAGGTGTGCTCACTGATACTGCATGCTGTTTCTTAACTAGCAATACCATCAGCATGATGTCGTCTCGGCCACAGCACGAGCAAAATGTGGCCAGCACCATCATTGACACGTTTTTCCGGCTAGACAGCGGCGATGATGTGAATAATAATGATGCTGATGTGCAAGCCAACAAGCTCAAACTACTTTCGCAGCTTGTCAAATTCCACGACAAGACGTTGCTATCCCACCCTCGTGCGTCGTTATTCCTCGAGTTTTCAGTAATCATGCTCGCCTCAAACACCAAATTTGTCCTCCAGGAAGCATGCAAGTTTTGGACAGAGCTAGTGGCTAGAGCTAGCGAAGGACTGGCTGTTTTTGAAGCGTTTGCACCGCAGATTTGTCGCGTGTTGGCTGATAAAATCTCCGGCGGCGCGTCGCGGTCTGATTTGGGAGCGTACACCTCACTAATCAAAAAAGTCATCTTCAAAAGCCCGCAAACAACAAGGCAATGTTTGAACCAATTCATTGTGGTCGAGCCAATCTCGCAATCACTGGCTCGAAAGGATGTCAAGTTTAGAGAACAGTTTATACAAAAGCTGGTACTGACTAGAGGCAACCAGCAATCCAGTGAAGTGATTCGCGACTTTTGGACAGAATGTAGAGGTTTAAATTATATTTGATTTTTTTTATTTTTTTATTTTTTATTTTTAAAAACTAATAAGCTTTTGCAATTTGGTCAAGCAGTTCTGTAGTTCGAGTGGTATAGTTGACTGGTTGTAACGCCTGGCATGCATATCGTACTCGGGTTTGGTCATTGTACGTGTCCATTCTGGCTTGTACTTTGAGTTGGTACTCCATACCAATTGCGCCACCGAGCACCTTTCCAAGTTGTTCTTCATCCTCGTCTTCAATAATGTGGTGCACGTCAGAAGCCTTTTGGCCAATAACTTTCTCACCAGTGTCGTTGAAGAAGGACAGCCACATTTCGCCGGTATGATCAGCAACGTTGGCAGTCATCATGTACCGCCAGTTTGGAGCGTCAAACGTTTGATCACATTTTTCGCATCGCCAGTTGCCGTCAGTCTCTTCAATGGCCTTTTTCATGCAATTGTTTTGAGTGGCACATGCTGGGTACATTAGCGGCGATTTTCGAATAAACATGATATTGCCATAGTTTCGGAAATAGTCTGGAGTATCAGACATGCCCAAATTCTTGGCCTTGACTTCTTCCATGCTCATCAATGGGCCGTTCATTCCACCGCCAGTCTCACTTCGCAAGCTGGTGAATTCCTTATTTTGGCCTTCCGTTTGATACCATCCGACTAGTTGATGTGCTGGTGGGATATCAGGATCAATAGAAACTGCAGTGTCGTTGGAAATGCTCAATGATCGGCCACCAAAGTCGGAAACCTTACATCCTTTAAGCGCCAACACTGAGCCAGGGGTGCCTTTCCACTCATTGGCGGCTTTACCCCAGACGGCGCAACTGACAACCACGTTGGACTGATCAACGAGCTGGAGGTCGCGTTTGGTGAATGGTTTGCCAGCTTTGGAAACCAGGTCTTGGCTTTCACCAATGTCCTTCATGACGGCAATGACATCGGCAATGGAGTTGTTCTCTTGCTGCGTCAGATTGCCAAGCTCGACAAAGTTGTACTTTATTTGCGGTACTTCAGAGTCATTGCATCGTTCCACAACCGTATCCCGTTCAAACATTAATTCAAAATCATTTTGTACGTTGCTGAATTGCTTCTTGGCCATGTTGACACCGCACTTTGACACGTAATAAACCTTGCCTTCTTCAAGCTTGTCATAGAGCAGATCGGCTTGCTGGTTGAACCCAGTGGCGCGAATCTCACCAGACTCGTCAATAAATGTCACGTTGAAAAGTTTGCCTTCACCACGCGCGTTTCGATACGTTTTCAATTCACTCTTGGTGCTCACCCGTGCCCGCAATACCCAGGCGTTGGAGTATGGCGACAGTTGCTCAATTTGGACGAGTTTACCGTTACCCACCTTTTTCTTGACATCTTCTGGCAATGTGTGGTTCTTCTTTGTCTGTTTAGTACCGGCACCATTAGCTGCTGACGGTTTTGCTGCGGCAGGTTTTGGAGCGGCGACAGGGGCTGGTGCGGCAACAGCGGCTGGTGCAGCATCGTTAGTGAACAGTGAGTTGATATCACTCAATGCTGTAGGGTTGCCAACTTTATCGCCTGGGCCTTTGATCACTTCCCAGTCAAACACCAGCACGACAGGTCGCGTTTGTGACATTATAAATGGTTCATAGTGCTTCAATCTGACAATGCTCGTCACGCCAGGGTCCTCAGAGGTCAGTGGTTTGGCGTTCTTCTCGTCTGATGATTGCACACCCTGGATAATGTGCTGGCCGTCGCTAAACGTGAACCGCAACTTTGGTTTGTCGCCGTCCGTCACGCTCTTGAATTTCAAAACTTGCAAGTTTACGCTAGGATATTTTTCCCGCACTTGTTTCTTGTCATTTTGAAATAGCTTGAAGATTTCAGAAATCGATCCTTGTTGTACTTCCATTGTGTTTTGAGTGTAAAGAGGGGAGAAAAGAAGTGTTTGTCGAGAAAAAGACGCGTTTGCAAATTTAATTGGGATATTTTTATTCAAATTTTGCCACGGGGCACGCGCGCGCTTAGGAAAAAAATTTCAAACAAAAAAAAATAAAATCTTTCGATCAAGCGCGCGAGGCGGGTAATTAGCTGACTAATGACGCGTTTAGCCCAAGGCTTAACGTGTTTACCCCCCGGGGGGTTGCCCTTTGTGGCAATGGTGTTGTCTAAAGTGGGTGGACTATCTGGGTTTACCTGAAGCTTGTGGTGACGAGCTTTTCCCAGTTGTCCATTGATTCAAAGGACATACCTTAAACTGTGGCAGTCTCACGTATGTGTATGCGCCTTGCCCATATGGTCAATGGAGTTATAAAGTCATAAGGTAGCTAATCTACATCTCTATATTATCTGGTCCTCACCGTCGATATCCGTATGTGTTACCATCAAGATCTAGAATGTAGTGTACTGTTCCTTCGCGGATCGACCCGTAAGTGTGCCCGTGCATAATTAACAGGGTGTCAGTCATGGCTTAATTCGTTGAAGTTGTTCACTTCCTTAAGTATGCCGTCATCGAGACACGCGCGATTATTCGAACACGCGATTATGGTCTCTTGTCCTATAGCACCGGTGGTTCCACCTGGTCACTGTGTTAACGCTTGTCAGCATAAAAGAATAATATTGTCAAAATCAAAACAGCTGATAT
>JAJLUJ010000010.1:41095-156937 GCA_030564235.1 Blastobotrys elegans
CAGCTCCTCACCGCGGCTACCAAAGACTAATCTTAGTGGTTCAAAATCGTAACTTTTGCGGGCCCAGGGGGGGGGGGGGATCTCCTTTCGAATCGTCGAACCAGCTGCTAGCTACTCGGGGCATGGTTCCATTCGTCCAGCTTTAGAAGGTTGGAGAACTCAGCCTCGGCCGCTTTGGGCCCGCGGACCTTAGCCTTTTCGAACCCCCTCTCTCTTCTCCTAAATCCTCTTAAACCACGGACTCATCAATCTCTTTGCGATTAACCACACCACCCGCGATTCCCTGAGCGGTACAACTCCGGGCATATGATATTACAACGTCCAGCCCTCCACCTGGGGCACATTAGGTAGAGCTCGAGGCATCAAACCAAAACCATTACCTGACCTACTGGAACTTATCCCCGCGGCCTAAAAAAATCACTCGGGGTGAAACCGTCCGCTCGGCATATCCGCTAAGGCGGCGCGACAAAAACAATTATAATTTCATCTCCCCGCTTCGCATGCATCATGAGTACTCGTGATAATTAATTAAGCTTATAAGCGAGCAGGGCATTATAGCTATAGCTAGATATATCCTTATATATATGCATTGCAAGCAATGCCATATATTTACGTAATCATCCCAAGAACTCTCTTTTGGAATATGAGTTATATCAGCCGCATATTGAGCCGCACCTTTAAGGATCGGGTTAGTGATACAATATTTCCGTCGCATAGAGACGCTTAGTGTAGAAGAGTCACCCATACTAGCCATTTTGATTTTTTATGAACGATTTTACCTTTTTTGGGCTTGGGGACTATAAAAAAAAAGGACCAGGCCTTAGTTGTATGTAAGCTTGAAAAAAAAAAAAAAAAAAAAAACGTACGACTGAGACAGCCTACGTACGGATCGTCATTCTTTTTTTAGAGTTTCTTTCCTCTTTTTACTGCTTACAAATAAACTATAAGATAGGATAAGATGGGGTATAGGGGGTGGCGCCAGCTAGTTCGAAGGTTGAGAGCAGTTAACAATTAAGAAGAATTCTTCGTGGACGGCACCGCAGTCGACATATGCAAATTACAGCAATATATTTGTGGTTTTTATTTTATTTTTACAAATGCTATGGAATGAATACTTAAGCTTATCCATGTTGGGGTGCACTCTCGGTACCGTCGAACAGTTGGATTTACAACAAAAAAGGTTAGCCATGGCTGCAGTTAACCATATGCATGGTGCACCATGGGTGGTATACATAAATTCCGCGGCCGGTCATTTATTTCTATGCATGTAAGTTACAATATATATATGTATACATATATATCTTGATCTGATCAAGAAGATGTTATCAATTGTCATATGCGCACGAGTTATAATTGGTTGCTGGAAAAGCTTATAATATTAATATCTCGTATTAATTATTAAATTGAACTTGCGGCATGCATATACATAAAAAAAAAATTGATTATTAATCGGCTCAGTGTCGTATTAAAAATTTTCTTCCTAGCTTATACGTATGCAGCTAGCAGTGTTATATGTATACGGTTTTATAACATACGCTACTGGTACCGCCTTAACATTAGTGCTAGATTTCGTTTCGGTTTACTCCCGTTGGACCGGTGAAATTTATAAAATCCCCGCGCGCGTAGGGGTGGGAGCAATGCAGCGTCATGAAACGTGGATTATTAATCAACCAACTACGGTAAGTTGATGCGCTTGGATGATTAATCCATCAAAACCACAAACAGTTTGCCAAACTATATAACATGGGCTTGGACGCTCGGTTTTAGTATAAATCTTTAAACCAAAAGCGAAAAAAAGAAAAAAAAGACATCTCAATATTATGACTACTACTTCTACGTTCAAAAACAAGGTCACAGTTACCCACATTAGCACTGCCGCTGCAATTATCAAGATTGACGATGTCACCTTCCTCACCGATCCATTCTTCTCACCAGCTGGTTCTGCATGGCCGTTTGACGAGAACACCACGCTAAAGGTCCACGCTGATCCTGCCCTCAACATGAACCAGCTTCCTCATATCGATGCGGTCCTTCTCAGCCACGAGGACCACCCAGACAACCTTGACGAATTTGGTCGTCAGCTTCTTGATGGAAGACGGGTAGTTACTACTCCAGACGGTGCCAAGAAGCTTGCTCCGCGTCCAGACGTGTTGGGTTTCCAGGATTGGGAAGAGCAGCACCTGCGTATTGCAGGAAAGGTTTACCATATCACTGCCACACCTTGCAAGCACGTTCCAGGCCATGAATGTGTGGGGTTCATCATCCACACTGAAGACTTTGGCGTTGCAGCCGATGGCCGACCTAACGCAATCTACTTTAGCGGTGACACCCTGTACGTTGAGGAATTGGGAAAGATGGCTGACAAGTACAACATTACCATCGCCATCTTGAACCTTGGTAAAGCCAGCTTGGCTGGGCTTGATAGTGAAGGGAACCCTGCAGATCCAAAAGACATGCTTCAGGTCACCATGGATGGTCGACAAGGCGCTCATCTCTTCCGTGATATCAAGGCTGACTTGCTTGTTCCTATGCACTTTAACTCCTGGGATCATTTCAAACAACAAGAAGAGGAACTTGCCAAAGACTTTGAGGACGAGGGTGTATTGGATAAGGTCCGATGGCTCAAGCTCGGCGAGGCTATTGAACTGAATTAGCTGCGTAGCTGAAAATATTTAAGAAGTATATATATATATGAGCAAACGTTTTATTTTGATAGATTCACGAAAGGACGTGCTTCCGGTATACCGCCGCATGACGTCTAGCTACAGTCGAAAGAACTCTAAAAAAATCAAGTCTAGTTCGAAACGTCGTGAGTCTGAATGTGTGCGTGCGCGCCGTGGTGCGGCTCGGACCTATCATTCGTAAGCCTCATACTATATAAAAGTTATATATCGGACCACATGGTTAATTTAAGGGGTCCTCGAGTAGGCCGTATATACATTACAGGTGAGGATATATGGATTTGGCATAAACTTAAGGAAGTCATTGGGCATTTTAGTTAGTGTAGTATCAAAGCACATTAATGTTCGCTTAACCTTATAACAGTACAGTGTTCATTCAATTCGCTTCTCTATAGGCTAGTTTTATCAAAACACGTATAAAAAATATATATACCCTCTTATCAGGTATTGTCACGACATTTTAGAAATCGTGTTGAGCTAGTTCATAGGCGTAACCTATTGTGAGTTTTGCGTGTTGTTTCATATGGTCAAAGCTCAAACGGTCAATAGTGTCCATTGTAGTGTGAATCTGTAGGTTTTTGGTGTGTTAGTAATCTTGTTTTCTCTCCTTGTGTGTGTGTGTGTATACTTACGAATGGATCGCTGTTCTTGAATTCACTTTCAATAACAAACGCACTTGGGTAACCAGCCTTTCGACTAGAGGCGTGATCGCTGCATGCATAACCGCACAATGTTTCAACGTATGGAATGTCGCAATACGCATCAACGACGGTCTTGATAAACTCAGTCAAGTTATCATCAACATAATCGGTAATGACACCTAATGCATCGCTACCACCATCGTCAATACTACCCTTGGAGTATCCGGTCATGTCTTGTTGCAACATTGCCTTGACACGCTTCGCGTCCTTTGCGTATTGAGCAAAAATGTCTTGAGAGCCTAGCAACCCACCTTCTTCAGCAGAGTACCAGTGGAATTCCAGTGTATTTCTTGGCTTGAAATTGTGTTGGACAAGGACGCGGAAAACTTCCCAAATGGTGACGGTGCCGCTACCATCGTCATCAGCCCCTGGAGCAGCCAAAAGGTTTGGAAACAAGAGATTGATAGAGTCTTGATGGGCTCCCACCACGACGATATCGTCAGGGTTTTGTACACCTTCAATCCGCGCAATCAGCGACTTTTGTTGCCAGTCGTGGTCAAATGTGTTGACGGTGATATCATCCCGACCTTCCGCCAGGCCGGCAATCTGATCACGCAACCACAATGAGCTTTCAAGCCCGTACTCGCTCTTGTAATACCGGGTGTGGAACGAGGAGAATTCAACCAAGTTTTTCCGCATATTGTCTTTAGTGATATTTTTGGCAAGCTCGTTGATTTGTTTTTCAAACTGTACGGCGGATGGGTACTTTTCGGTGGCCAATGTCTTTACCGTCATGTAGTCATCCACATGGTCGGTAACGTCAATAAACCGCCGACCTTGCCGCTTCAAGTCCCATTTATCAACCTCGCTGTGCCATGCCATATCATCCTCGCCAAAGCTCAGCAATCGCATACCCGGTTCAGGGGCATTGCCGGCCTCTTTCAGTTTGGACACAAAAAGCTTGTTTTCTACAAACGGCTTTGTTACCCCATTCGCCACGTTGACGGCGTCTCCTTTGGTGAAGATACTGTCCACCAAACCGCCCACAAACCCGTCCATGCCTGGTCTTAGTAGGTTTGGAATGCTCATGGCGTTGGCAGTAGCCAATGCCGATAAAAGTGCTGCTGCTGTTTTCATGATTGTCTTTTCTTGTGAAGAGTGTAGAGAAAAGGAAAAAAAAGAGGCGGCGGGGGAAACAAACAAAGGCGGCCCCCTTCTTACGTCAGCAAGATCGGGTTGGGAGCGGGAACAACGATGCGGCGGAGGAAAGATTTAAATAAAGACATAACATTAAGGGAATAGGGTACATTATAGTTTTAGACGAAATCATCACGGTGGGTCAAGAAAGGACCACGGGCGCTTCGGGCAGATTCGATAGCCTCGTCTAGGCCGGCCTTGGCGGCGTCAGGTGGAGCGTGGATGTATTTCAAGGCCTCAATTGCCCGCTTCAAGTCATCCTTGGTTGCTCGGATATGGCCATATTTGTCGTCTTCGGCAATGTTCACAGCGTAGGCTGACAAGGCGGCAGAAGCAATAACAAATACGGTGGCCAATTTCATTCTTAATATCTTCAAATTTTGAATCCACTAGGGATATACCCTGCTTTTTATGCTCGTTGGTTTGGGAATAGGGAGATGTAGAGGAAACCCACATCCTCCTTGAGCGGCGATATTCCCCCGTACAATTGATTGGTTAAGCGTAGAGTGTCGTTTGTAGCATGCCGGAATCTGACATGGCCCCTCCCCCTCCCGCGCGGAAATTACGAGTATACTTATTATAAGGGAGAGTTAGCCAAGGCGATTTTAAGTTAGCCATATTGAGCCATCACTATTGAATACTCGGGCACATTGCGATGATGGTAACCGATGGCTACATCAAGCCTAGCCTAGGTAATAAATTCGGGATTAAAATCTAGCTGTATATATATAAATGCTCTATTGATCCCATCAGTTTAGTTCTTGTCCTGGTACGCACAAAGGTCGGATTAATTGACTATACCGGCGGGGTTGGGTGGACGGCACAAGAAACAACGTCATTCAAACTTTTTTTCTTTTTGGTCCCAAGCGCGCTTAAAAATTTAAAAAAAAAGGCCCTTTCTCTCTCTCCCTTCTACATGTCATATAGAGTGAGAGCCTGGCATTACAATTACTCTCATCTTGTCAAAACACCTACCCTCCAACTTAAACGACAACAACGAACAATGTCAACTGACCACAGCACACGATTGTCTGAACTGCGAGGCTTGCTTGCCAAGAACGACATTGGCGTGTATATCGTGCAGACACAAGACGAGCACAATAGCGAGTACACGAGTGAAGCCGACAATCGACGAGAGTTCATCTCAGGTACGTTATCCATTACAAACCACGGAATTGCTAATATACGATGAAATTACAGGCTTTACTGGATCAGCAGGTACGGCTGTGATTACGGAGCGGAAGGCGGCGTTGAGTACGGATGGGCGATACTTTCTACAGGCTGGTCGCGAGCTGAGTAACGAGTGGGAGCTATTGAAGCAGGGGCTTAAGGGCGTGCCAACTTGGCAGGAGTGGGTTGCACGTGAGGCTGTTCAGACCGGCTCTAACATTGGCGTTGATCCACGGCTCATCACTTGTGACCAAGTAAGCCAGTTGAAAAAGAAGCTCGCTGAGTACGGTATTCCAAATGCGCTAGTTGGTGTCGAACATAACCTCATTGACGAGGTATGGGGTAGCGACCAGCCAACCCGGTCCAAGGCGCCAGTGTGGGCTCATTCCATTGACTATACTGGCCAAGACTTTAACGAAAAGATTGCCAACCTGCGAAAGGAGATTAAGAGGAATGCTGGCAGCGCGTTTGTTGTATCAGCTTTGGATGAAGTGGCATGGTTGTTCAACCTACGAGGCGATGATATCCCATACAACCCAGTGTTTTTCGCCTACTCTATTATCACGCCAACCGAAATCAACCTCTACCTTGACGATAACAAACTGACCGAAAAGGTGCGGGCTCATTTGGGAGACTCGGTCACCATCAAGCCATACGAAGACGTGTTTTACGATGGCAAGCAACTTGGTATCGATCTGGTTCGTGCCAACTCCAGAGACCCCACCACCGCGAAGAAACTGCTAGTTCCAAACGGGAGCTCTTGGGCTTTGGTCCAGGCTCTGGGTGGCAATTCCAACATTAAACTCATCAAGTCACCAATCGAGATTGCCAAGGCTGCAAAGAACAATGTGGAATTGGAAGGCGCTCAGACCGCACACACTCGTGATGGTGTAGCGCTGATTCGGTACTTGTCATGGCTGGAGGACGCCTTGAACAAGGGTGAAAAGCTGTCTGATTATCAAGGTGGTCAAAAATGCTTGGAGTTTCGAAAAGAGCAACAAAACTTTATTGGTCTGTCGTTTGAAACAATCTCCTCGTCGGGACCAAACGCGGCGGTTATCCATTACGCGCCACCAGTAGACAGCAAATCCATGATTGATATTGGCCAAGTCTACTTGTTGGACTCTGGTGGTCAATACTTGGAAGGCACCACTGACACCACTCGTACTTTCCATTTCAGCGAACCAACCGCGCAAGAGAAGGAGGCTTTCACTCTGGTGTTGAAGGGTCATATCGCGTTGGCAGAGGCCGTTTTCCCTGCCGGAAGCAATGGTTACATGTTGGATACTCTAGCTCGTCAATTCTTGTGGAAATATGGTTTGAATTTTGCTCACGGTACTGGTCATGGTCTAGGCAGCTGCCTAAACGTTCACGAAGGCCCAATCGGTATCGGCTTTCGACAAAACTATTTGGAAGCACCTTTCCAAATTGGTAACGTCATCTCAAACGAGCCTGGTTACTATGAAGACGGCAAATTTGGTATCCGAATTGAAAGCGTGGTGACTGTCAAGGAAGCTGAAACCCTGTACAACTTCCAAGGTCAAAAGTTCCAACGCTTTGAAACCATCACCCAAGTCCCACTATGCAAAAACTTGATGAACTTGGATATCATGACTACGGAGGAGAAGAAATGGGTTGACGAGTACCACTCTATGGTGTATGAAGCAACCAAGTCTTACTTCAAAGAAGGTGAGGCAGCCTTGAAATGGTTGGAGAAGGAAACCAGCCCGTTGTTGGGTTAAAATGTTTTACAAAGCTTGATGATTGTACCAATGTTTTTTTTTTTTTTTGCTTTTCTTTCTGTTTTTGTACCTTTAGTAGTTGTAACTGTTTAATTTTGTTGTGGCGAAGCTCATTAGCTCTTGCGCGGCTGTGCTGTGGTGCTTTTATGCTAGGCTTATAGCACGTACACGTGACACCTAGCATGCGTATGTAATAGTAATGAAGCGCTATGTGCACACGTGCGTATAGCTCCCCTCCTAGCCTAACCGACATTGACTTCTGTTCACATATACGTGGTATCGATCACTATCCACGCTATAAGCTTAAAATGCGGCTGATACCGATGCCATTAACATTGTCTGCTGAAAGGACGCGTATATATATATGCCAATTGATAGACATGTTGCAATCACTTAGTACCAGACCCATGAAGTACAGCGGTAATAAAAACCCATATATTGCAATTGAACCGCCAGGGGGTGGCTTTTCCGGTTGACAGGACTTGATAAGACGGCCTGCTATAATATACGTCGTGTTATAGCAATTGACATCGCAACTATAAGCAAATCGGCTACCTATAGTATATATACATCAAACTTACAGGGATTAAGGCGCTGCTGACGCGTATATAAATAAATCGATCTGATCTCGATCATTGGCTGGCTTAAGTATAATTAGGCGCCGTTTTTTTTTCTAAAAATCTTTTATACATACACTCCTCCCATTTCGATTCTGACCAAACACAACTCACGATTTGTTTATTTTTGCCCCAACCGGAAACGCGTTCTTTTCTTCACAACAACAACAACAAAAAAACCCAAAACCGCAAAGAAAGAACATTGTAACAATATGCCTGGAGGTTCACCAACGCGCTCGAAAGCTCCATTGCAGCAGTCCAAATTCAATTCAAACAACGAGCCGTCGTCTAAAGAGTCGAGTCCGTCTCGGTTGGGCGGGTTGCTCAACTCTGTTCGGGGCACTGGCGGCACTGCCGCCGACTTGCGAGCTCAAGGTGGTACATCCCCAACACGAACTCAAGGCGGAAGCAACTCGCCAACACGAGGCTCGCCAACCCGCTCAGCTCGATTCGACGTTGCTGTTGACGATGACGACGACACGTCAATCATCAAGGGCATGTCTGATTTGCAAATGGCCAACAATAAAGAAAACGCCAACCCATTGTTCAAAAGCCACCCGCGTAACGAGCTATCAGCAAAGGACTATGCCATTATCAACGACCCAAAAGTAAAACGATTGGTGAATGTGGCCGAGCTGTACTTTTTTGACTACTACTTTGACCTCATGACGTATATTTACAACCGAAACCAACGCTTGGATAAGGCAAAGTTGTCAATTGCCAAGCTACCTGCTCAGGAACAAGAGACGCAATGGAAATCGTATATTGGCCGGGAGCGTGTCTTGTTGCGAAAGCGACGTGTGAAGATGAAGTATGGCGATTTCAGCATTCTAACGCAGATTGGCCAAGGTGGTTACGGTCAAGTCTTTTTGGCTCAAAAGGGCGACACCAAGGAAATTTGCGCGTTGAAAGTGTTGAACAAGAAACTTTTGCTCAAGCTTGACGAGATTCGGCATATCCTAACCGAACGGGACATTCTAACCGCGTCCAAATCGCCATGGCTTGTAAAGCTTTTATACTCATTCCAGGATGCTGAAAACGTGTACATTTGCATGAGTTTTGAAAGCGGTGGAGATATGCGAAGTTTGCTCAATAACACTGGGATTCTAAGCCCTCGGCACACCCGGTTCTACGTGAGTGAAATGTTTGTGGCCACCAACGAGCTGCACAAGATTGGGTATATCCACCGTGATTTGAAACCAGAAAACTTTTTGATCGACTCGACTGGTCACATCAAGCTGACCGATTTCGGGCTAGCCAGCGGTGCAATCTCCAAGGACCGTGTAGAGTCCATGCGGATCAAACTAGACGCGGTCAAGGACTTGCAGGTGCCTTACCGGTCGGTTACTGAACGGCAAAACCTGTACAAGTCATTGCGACAGGGCGATATCAATTATGCCAGTTCGATTGTTGGGTCTCCAGACTACATGGCTCTAGACGTGCTAATGGGTAAGGAGTATGACCACCGGATCGACTATTGGTCGTTGGGATGCATGCTTTTTGAAATGTTGGCTGGATATCCGCCGTTTGCAGGTGGTACTAGCGAGGAAACGTATGCAAACTTGCAGCAATGGAAACGTACTTTGCGGCGTCCACAGTACGAAGATGGCAAGTTTGTGTTTAGTGACCGAACTTGGGACCTGATTCAACGACTAATTACTTCCCCTCGATACCGATTCGGTACGTTTGAAGAAATTAAGCAACACAGCTACTTTGCTGAAATCGATTGGGCCGTGTTGCGAGAATCCAGCCCACCGTTTGTGCCTCAGCTGGATAGTGAAGCCGATGCCGGGTACTTTGACGACTTTTCAAACGAAGCCGATATGGCAAAGTATAAAGAGGTTATGGATAAAAAGAACCAGGTCGAATCATTGGCTGAGAAGGGCAATCCAATGCCTAACCGGGCGTTTTTGGGTTTTACCTTTAAACACTCCAAGATGCAAAACGTTACAAACCTGGATGAGACTCGTAAATCGCAACGTCAACGGGGTGTCGGCGGTGATAGCTCGTTTGGTACAATTTTATAAATGAATGTTTTTTTTTTGTTTTTGGGGTGTAAGAGTGAATAGAAAGGAGGGTATTTATTAATTATTATTGGGGTTGCCAAAAATCCTTGCTTTGTTCGTCCACCGCGTTCATATATTTGGCCACATTGTCCAGCTGTGTTCGCGTATTAGCCACATGCTCGGAAATTTTATCAAACTCGCTCTGGTCGAATAAACTCCTTCGTACGTCTTCAATATCGCCATTTTCCCACAGCGTCTTGTGCTTTTCGGTATCAAACCGCTGGTCGTTTTCAGCAAGTACCTGGACAAGCCGCGCTTGAGCCGTCCGCAAATCTTCCAAAGCCTCGGCGTGGTTGGGCCCAAAAAAGCTCTTGCTGGTTTTAACTTGTTGTGCCATCTCGGCTGCGTCGTTTAGAACGTCAATCTCGGCCCATAATCTGTCGTGGCTATTGACGACAGGTTTGACGCTGGGTATTTCGCCAGTGCGGTCCTCGTCGGGTTGTGTAGGGAACGAAGAGTCGTATGTATCGTCAATCTCGTTTTCGTTCTGTGAGGTTTGGTTTGTCGGGGTGCGTCGCAGGTACGGCCTTCGTGATGAGTTGGATGATGACCATGGTCGGAGGTTGGGGCTTTGTTCGATTGATGATGCTGATGATAGTGGTTGATTGTTCATCGTTGTGAGTGTGTGTGTGTGTGTGTGTGTCAGTTGGGAGCGTTGTTTGGTGTGGCGCCCGTCTTTTTTTTTTTCTTTCACCGTAAATAAACGTTTTGTACCCCGACAACTAACCTGGCCCATCATCATATTACAAGCTTACTCAGAAATATAGATAGCCAGGTGATTAATTGGCAGTTTTGATGTAGATTGTATTTTTACAGGTAATCACTAATTCCCAATGTCTGCAACTGATGTAGAGTATGTTTATATACGTTTATTCAAATTTAGAACTTGATGACAAGCTTGCCCACGGTCTTGCCGGCTTCGAGTTTGTCCAAAGCCTTGCCGAAATCACGGAGCTCAAACGTTTCTGAAATGTTAATCTTGTACACTCCGCTTTCCAGGTATCCCAAGACGTTCTTTACTACGGTGTTCCACTCGTCCAGATCACGGATGTAATCCCACATGGATAGCCGAGTAAATGTCCAGCTACGAACAGTGAGGTCGCCGGCTGGTGCAATAGGTGGTGTATAACCGGATGCAGCACCAAAAGACAAGATTGTACCACGACTAGCAAGAACAGCCTTGGTAGTCTCCCACACTGCCTTGCCCACCGAATCAAATACAATGCTGCAGCCCTTTCCGTTGGTAATCTCCTTGACCCGTTCAGCCGCATTCTCTGTCTTATAGTTGATGACGTAATCGCAGCCGGCCCGCTTGGCAACCTCGACTTTTTCCGGGGATGAGGTTGATCCAATGACGAGTTTTGCCCCGAGGTGTTTGGCAAGTTGTGCAATGAGCGCGCCGCATCCACCAGCCGCAGCGTGGATGTACACTACATCCTTGGAGGAAACACTGTAGCCCTGGGTGACCACCCCCCATACCGTCATGCCTTGGAAGAGCCCACCTGCCACGTCCTTCTCGTCAATTGAGGATGGAATCTTGAACATGTAGTCATTATCCGCGGTGAAGGCACTGTATTCGCACATTGTGCCTGGTTTAGCGTAGCCGACCTTATCACCGAGTTTGTACGACGTGACGTTTGATCCGACTTGGACCACTTCCCCGGCGCCTTCGTACCCTGGTGTATATGGGAGAGGGACGGGGTAGTCCCCACGTCGGAAGTGGCTTTCTAGGAAATTCACCCCGGCATAGGTGTTTTTCACGAGAACCTGGTCGGCGTTGATTTCCGGTACGGGAACTGTCTCGTAACTTGACACGTCCACGTCCTGAGACGAGGAGGTTTCGTAGTATCGGATTGCTTTTTGTTCAGTTGGGATGGAAGAAGTCATTATTGTTTTTTTTGTGATGGTTGAAACTAGGGCTCAATGTTGGTTTATTTATACCAAACTCAAGCCCCACCCCCTGGAACCCCGCGGACCTTACTTCCGAGTCTCGGAGGTGCTATTTTTTTTGCCACCCCCCGAAAGACTGGTCTATGATTCACACAATGCATAAAAGACGTTGCGAATGCTTATAAATCGCCCATTCATGAATTTTTTGCCACCCCACATGATATCGGGATGCCTTATTGAAAGGTTCGTGTTTCATCAATTGAAGAGATATGACCAGTCCCAAAGCGCATACAGGTTATAACCGATCGCGAGCTCTATAGTACACGTGCCGAATTTATTTTTGCAAATTGGCGTTGACTCGAATGGTACGTAGACAGAAACTCGCGATCGAAAGTATGCAACCATGCAAACGTACCTTAAAACTATAAAACTATAAAACTATAGCATGCCTCTTAAATTTGCCACCCCGATCATGTCCGTACGTCGGCCGGCCGCGGTCGGTACCATCAACACGTGTACAGCCTATACAGGCCTAGGTTGTCGTCAAGAATGTTGACACCAAAAAAATGTCAAAACCATGTAGCTGAAACACTAATTGCCCAACTCACAATTGTTAACGGCTACACGGAAGGCAGTGGAATTTAGCACGCGTGCGGCTGGCCACCCGCGCGGTCGTAAAAAAAAAAAATTTTTTTTTTTTTTTGTGGGACGATTTCCTCATCCTCCCAACAACACCCAAACGCGGCCACGACAAATTTCCATTCTACGTAATATCCACCGATCAGAATTTTGTGTGCTACAAAAAAAAAAAAAAAAAAAAGGCAACACAACATTTACGCACCTTTTTTATTTATTTATTTATTTTTACCACGGTGATATGAACATAATAGATGACGACGACGTGGTAGAATTCCCCACCAAGAAACCGTGGCGGAAGTTGTTGTGGGTGGAGCAGCCCTACCCCGATAACTACGTTGATTCGTCGTTTCTTTCACAGCTTAAACGAAACTCCAATGTCCAGACGTATTCGTACAAGACGCTGGCCTCCGACTCCTCGGTGATTTTGATCCATCTTGGCTCGGTGTGTATCTTTGGTCTTGTGTTTCTGGGCATTTACAACCGGGACTGGAACCCGGTATGGTTCTCGCTAATGTCCAGCACGGCGACGATTCTAGGGTTTCTAGTGTGGGACGCTAGCGAGGTGACCAAGCATTATAAACGGTTAATGACGTTGAAAAGCTCGCTGTTTATTGTGTTTACCATCATGGCGCTGTCCCCCGTGCTCAAATCACTGACTCAGTCCACTTCCAGCGACTCGATCTGGGCGCTAAGCATTTGGCTGTGCATTGCTAATATATGTTTCTACGACTACTCGTTTGTTCCAAAGAAGGAGTTCCGCCCCATGCTATCGACAAACTTGGCGCTGTGTGCGGCAATCGTGCTTGCTTCTCGATTGCCGACCACCCTGTCTGTGTTTTGCTTTGTTCTCTTTTCGATCCAGCTATTTGGTATCTTGCCTACTTTTGCACTGTGGGTGCGCACAACGTCTCACAATGGCCATTGGCTGCTGTTTGGTATTGTCGTGGCCATGACCGACGTGGGGCTGTTTAGGTTAGGCGGTATCTGGGCTGTGGTTGCGTGGTTTGTTGTGCAAATGTTTGTCATGGGCGTGTTGCCAGGGTTATTGCTCGCGTTTCAAAAGTACAAGAATGAGATCCAAGGACCGTGGGATCCGGCCAAACCAGTCATTCGAAGCACCCGTTGAAAAAAAAAAAAAAATTTTATAATAAAAAAAGAGGGGTAGTAGTGAGTGTTTGCGCTTGACAGGGATACGTTGTTTAGCGATGAGCAAAGTCTCAGCTTTGAAGATATCAATTGAATGGGCCGTACGTGGTCGGCGCCTGGTGGACATTAATAGAATATTAATTCCCCATGGCAGCTGGCGCTATATAAGGTATATACGTATATATAGCAGCAAAGGGCTCTATAGCTAGAAGGGCCCGGCCGCTGTTTCATGATTCATAAATGGCGCTCTATTGCAAGGAGTTTGGGCCCGCGGCAGCTCGGATTGCATGTTTTTGGTTGTTGTTGCTTTCTTTCATTTCAGGGGTATCCTATTTCCTCACGTTGCTAGTTATAAATAGAACTCGATATATATATATATATATATGGATTGATTAATTGAGCTTTATAGTTAATTAATTAACTTGCCACCCTTCATTCTGGATGGTCTAATTGAGCTAATGATTGGCAGCAGCTGCCTAGCTAGGGTTGAAACATGTGGCTTATATACCCTATGATAACAATATTATATCCAGATATATATACCATTAGTAGCACTATATATCTAGAGCTGGCATCGATATCCAGCTTAATCGAACGCGTGAAGGATAAGGCCTCACATGCCGGCCCACGGTATGATGTAATTGTACGCATTTCAAATCAGTATACACAGTGTAGCCCAATTGATTCAGCCCGCGGCGTTAACTTTTTTGAAACACATATGTAGTCAACACCCCGTGGCCAGCGCTGGTAATCATGTTCTATAGCTATTCTGATCGCCCACCACCCACAATTGGTTAGCTAGCCGTAAATTAAATAAGCTTGATAGATACAGCTGGTATGTATGAATCGTATAGTAATAATTCGCCTCCTACGTCTATACCCTTACGTATGTATACATAGTGGGGTCATTGTAGTATTGTAATCAATTGACCAATTGTCGACCAGGATCTGGCTATCACGTGAGTGGCGGCGTACGCCGTAAGTTGTCAATATTGGTATTGATTGAAGCCCGATATCTCGAGAGCTCCTAGGGTTTTTAAATTCAATAAAACTGCAATTGGAATTGAATCAATTGTCGACGTCGACCGATTAAAGAAATGCACGCAAACGAACGCGCAGTGTTTACTTTTTTTTTATATATTTTTTTTTTATATATTTTTTACTGGGCGCACACAACACAATTTTTTTTTTTAGCGTTCGTTTTATTTTTATTTTCCCAAAGCAAAAAGAGCGAAAAAAAGTCTTTTTTCTTCTACTTTTCCACTACTTTATAGTCGTCTACAGTCTAACGGTCTACACCAATTGACATCTTTGCATTTGCATCCAAGCGTTCCATTCTTAGTCTACGCGGGTATTATTTTGTTTTTATTCTTGTTAAAACAAGACTTTGAAACCCTAAAAGCCAAAAAAACACCAAACACTATTGCATACAGGCACATCAAACATTTTCCCATCACTTTTTGACATTTAATCCTCGTTTTCTTTTTGATTGATTATTTTTATTTTGACATATATCGCCGTCAAACCGAATGATGGAACGACCTAAACACAGACGCAGCTCGTCGTTATTCGGATCTGCTGGCACGTTCAGCTTTGGCAATTCGTCAGGGGCGGCGGGGGCAGGGGTAGGGGCAGAGACCTCTACTTCCACTGCTGTCAAGACCTATGGCAAACGAAAGACCAAGCCGACACATAAAAGCGTGTTGACACAGTCTCATATCGACCAGCAGCTGTGGTCTCAACCAGAAACGACTACGGCGGCTTCGACTACGCCACTATCAACCCTACCCAATGTCAACACACACCACACATCGTCGAAATCGCTAGTGGGACTAGGGGTTTTGGATTTCGAGTCAAATAAAGAAAACCAAAACTCGTGGGAGGATGAAACCACCCAGGTACTCAAGCAGGTAGTCACGCCTCAGAAACCCGGTATAAAAAGCAGCGAGTCGTCAAACTCGCTCAGCTCAGCAAAAGGTGCACTGTCCAAAATGGCCAGAGCTCTCTCCTCAATGTCAACCAGCAGCATCTCCTCAAAGGGGACTGTCGAACCAAACGAGAAACACATTTCAATGGCATCGACTGTTTCTACGATTGGGAAGGGTGCCAGTGCGTATACTGCAGTATCAGTAAGTTGCGGGGGCACAGCCAGCCAGCGTGAATCCACCACCCAAGAGAAGGAGAAACCGGCTACTCAGGACGACAACGACGATGAAGAGAAGGAAGAGGAGAAGGAGGAGGAGAAGGAGAAGGAAGAAAAAGACACTACCATCCAATCACGACGGGCCAATTCCCAGCCAAGCTTGTTGATGATTGATACCACCAACATTGACACAAAAAAGGATGCTATACCCAAACACGACAACGAGTACACGCTGGAAACGCTGGAGACGCCTCCTAAAATGCCAGTCAACGGATACGCGTCGCCAGTCGGCACCACCTCAACCGCCAGCTCGCTAAAAAGCCGAGAGTCAAGAATGAACCTGGCTTCCTCGCCTTCAGCCGCCTCCTTCCTTTCATTCAAGAGAGAAGGCGGGGAGATTCAGCATAAGAAGGTGAGCAAGACAAACATTAGTGGTCCGTCGGGGTTGGTTGACACGACAGAGTATTTTGATAAAGAAAACCAGCATCTCCAGCCCACAACGCAGGTCAAACGACGATCGGGCCATAAGAACAGCTCGTCAATCTTCTCGTCCATCTCGTCAACATCCCTCTTTTCACTAGCCGGCAGCTCGTCAACAACCCACAACGGCGATGGGAATGATGAGAAGCGGCATGGGTCCGTGTCATCACAAGGAATGGGCAGCGTCAAGTCCAAAAAGTCTTCATTCTCAAACGTGAAGCGCTCATTCCTGTCCAAATCTACCAGTCTTTTCAGAAACGGGTGCAATAGCAACAGCAGCACGCCCAAAAAGCAGCAACAGCAGCCGCATCAGCAGCAGGATAAACCAATGATCTCGCTGCCGACTCCATCAGATAGCTCGCGTGAAAAGCTGCAAAACAAGCTGCGGGCGTCAAACTCCCTCCTGTCGTTGGCTAGATCCGAAACTTCCGGCTCGCTTGTCGCTGTGCCTGCCAAGGAGTATCAGAAATCACGGCTCGAGTCGTTGCAAGCACTCTGCAGCTCGGCTAATATTACAAGCATTGACTCGTACGCCAACGACATCCCCGGCGAGCTTACCAAGCTGGCCGAGGCGTCGTTCAGCGAGGTGTACATCCAGGGCGAGAAGATTTACAAAGTGATCCCGTTCGGGAATGAGGAGCTCGAGCAGCTGCCTGTACAGGACATTATCCAGGAACTGTCCATTGCTAAACTCCTCATGTCGATGGATGGGTATGTAGACGTGATTGACGCCGCAGTAGTGCGCGGCAAGTACCCCAAACGACTGTTGGGACTTTGGGACGAGTACGCGGAACAAAACAGTAGCGAAAACCACCGGCCCGATTTTTTCCAGACCTCCCAACTCTACTGCATTATGGTGCTGAGCAACGCCGGCACCGATCTAGAACACTTTGAGCTCTCCTCCTGGCTTGAAGCAGAGACAATCTTTTGGCAGACTGTAAAGTGTCTGGCACGCGCAGAGGAAAAGTTCAAGTTTGAGCACCGTGATTTGCATTGGGGGAATTTGGTGATTAGCACGGGGCATGGCAACCGTAATGTGGAAGACATGCTTGACGAGCTGGACTTGGAGAATGATGATTTGGAGGAGGAAGATGACCATCTCAACTTGAAGGTCACGCTGATTGATTATACCCTATCTCGTGCGACAAACGAAGATGGGCATGTTATTTATACCCGGATGGACCATCCAGACTTTTTCCGTGGTAAGGGCGATTACCAGTTTGACATTTACCGGTTCATGCGGAATCTGGTCTCATCAATGCAGGCCCACCACACACCGCTAACGAGCCCAACCCCAAGCTCTGCGGGTGGTAATAACAACCAGCCAACCAATGCATCTTCCGCGAGTACCAACAACTCGCCCTATCTCAACATGCCGCATTCAAGCAGCACGACCTCGTTCCAGTCCACCAGCCGCGAGTGCGATTGGTCCACATTCTGTCCAAAGACGAACATTATGTGGCTTCATTATATCGCGGACAAGCTGTTGAATTCAAAGGGGTTGCAGCGAGTGGTAACTACTCGGTCAGGGAGGTTGAGTGCCGGTGGTGGGAGCAGCGAGTCGCTTCGTGAGTCGTTCAAACGTGGAGGCAGCAGTGCCCAATCGTCGGCAAATGATGAGGCAAAGGCGTGTAAGAATCTGGAGACGGTGTATTCTACAATCGACCCGAGAAAGAAGCGCTTCAATCAGGGTAATAAGAAGGGCCAGCCGTCTTGTTTCCAGGATTTCAACTCGGCTCAACATGTGTTGATGTGGGGCCAGCGTATGAATTATGTCCCCAAAAATTTGTAAACAATGGAACAATTTAAAATGAAAAACTAAAAAAAAAAATAATAAATAAATAAATAAATAAAAGATGATAAAAATAGGGTGTTTTTTTAATATATGCGTTGTGATATGAGATATCAATGTAATGATCATGCATCAGGCCGACCTTGAGTGATTAATAAAACTCGTAGTATTGGTGCGGCTCATATGCCTTACAAAAATACATGAATATATATATATATCTAATTTAGCTGGGTAATCTTGTCAGGTTGTTGCTGCTGCTGCTTTTCAGTCTCCCGCATTGTCTTTCGAAACTCGCGTGTTGTCTTGTCAGGCACTTGCTTCGAGAAAGCGCTGAGCTTGGAGTAGCAAGCAATCAACGTGTCAACGGCTTGGTTGGCCACAAAGAGCCACACCGACACCGACACTGACCCCATTGGCGCAGATGAGAAGGCTAGGAACCACATTGCGATTTTTGGAAATACGCCAGAAGGCAGCCAAAACACGGCGGCTTTTCGGTACTTGAACCGCACGTACATTTTCGATCCGGTCGTGGCGATAAACAACACACCTTTAATCAGCTTGCTAAACTTTGCCTTGGTCCCATTGATTTCCGCGTTGATGCTCTCAATCGACGTCTTTGTCTTGCTGTATTCCCGGTCAAGCTTTGCCCACTTGGCAAACTCATCTTTGGAGCTAGTGTTGGCTCGTTGCGTGTACAAATCAATCGCTTTCCGTTGAGCAGTACGTAGCTTTTGGAACTGCGAGGTCGGCGCAACCTTCGTAACCACTTCCCAGCATGCCTCACAGATCGGGTCCTTGCCCACCGCATTGACCAGTTTGCTGAACAGAATCACCAGCAGTACACCAATTATTAGCGGTATCATTATTTATTACGCAAGTGAATGTTGTGTTGCGACGAAACCCAGCTTTTGCGCGCGCAGAAAATTTTAAAACCTCCCAACCAACTTCCGACAGAACGAAGAAGAAAAAAAAAAAAAAAAAGGGCCGCTGCACAACACAACCCACACACGCTTAATTCAAAATGCCTGGGAGAGAACAAGACCAACAACAAGACAATCTTGTAATCCAAGAGGTTGTTTCGGAGGAATCGTCGGAAGAGTTTGATAATGACGAGGAGAGCTGGATTAGTTCGTTTTGTTCGATGATTGGACACGAGTACTTTGCCGAGGTGATTGACGACTTTATTGACGATGATTTCAACTTGACTGGGCTAGGCGCCATGGTACCTCACTACAAAGAAGCGCTGGAGCTGATTAGCGACTTGGAGCCGGAGCAGCCAGTTAAGCTTCCAAACGTGCCGTTGATTGAGCAATCTGCAGAATTATTGTACGGGCTTATACACGCGCGGTTCATTCTCAGCCGACCAGGGCTGCAAATCATGGCGCAAAAGTACGATTGTAAGCATTTCGGCGTCTGTCCTAGATATTTCTGCGACGGTACGCATCTACTGCCTATAGGCCGCCACGACTTGCCAGGGTTTGAAACAGTAAGACTGTACTGCCCTTGCTGCATGGACATTTACTTTCCTCCAAACTCGCGGTATCTGAACATTGACGGGGCTTATTTCGGGACCACATTTGCCGGCTTGTTTCTAAAAACGTACCCAGAAGTCGAGAATGAGTGTTTGAAGCGACGGCAAAAGCAGTTTGAACTCAAGATTTACGGCTTTAAGATTAATGAAATCTCGCGATCTGGCCCTAGAATGAAATGGCTCCGTCAAACCCCACAATCCGTCCAAGAAAGCGAGGATATGGTCAACGACGCGTACCTTAACAAACAAATCGAACTCCAAAAGCAAAAACAACAACAGCAGCAGACCCAACTCGGTAGCACCGTTGCTGATGAAAATAACGATGACAATACACAGAAGATGGAACTGGATTCATAGCCAAATAGGTCTCTTTTACTAATCATTTTAACGCATGTTTTGAGCCGCATATGTTTGTCCCAGTTTAAAAATATGAAGAAAAAAAAAGTGCAAACACATAACAGCAATGGAGGGTTAAACGAGAAAAGAAAAAAATGTATATAGATGCTCAATGCAACGTTAACGCATCTCAAGTGTAATGAAAACTGTATCGTGTGGGAGGTTGCGCACGGGACCTGGTGTCAAAATTTTCCAAATTTTATTAACGTTACCAGTGGCTGAGAATGTCAACTCAGAACGTTCCAAACTCCGCCCCCATCGGTGTTAATGAGATGGACAAAGCCGACGATGACTAGCAATAACCACATCCCCCCACCGAATACTGTCCATTTCGTATTGTATTTAAGGTTATATAGCGAGATGAGATAGACGCAGGCCTTAATCAATTGACATTTATTGCATTTATTGGTTTTGGAATATTAATTGCCAGTGGAAAGAAGAAAAAAAATGTGTAAGCCTTTTTCTAGGTTGGACAGAACCAAAAACCCTAAAACCGGTGAGACAAACCATCCCCCCTCCTCCTATAAGAATATTAAGACAAGTAATAACAACTCTGCAAACAGAAGAAATCATGTTGGCTCCAGGGCCAAATTAAAGTTTTTTTCTTTTTCTTTTTCTTTTTCGGAGAGAACGCGGTCTTGTTCTGGTTCACACTACCAAGCCAAGAGCGGGCGGGCTTTAAGTTACAAAGACCGCGGGCCGTATGATCCAGTTTTTTACTATACAACCGGATTCTGTTTGTAAGGCCTTCTATATTTTCTGTGCAACAGAAAAAACTCTCATTGTCGGTGTTTGGCTAGCTTTTCCTCTTGCTCTCTCTTCTTCCCTCTTACATACTAAACACACACACAGACACAGCTATACGGAGGTATCATCAATGATCTTACTTCCTTTTTAATTAATGAATGACACAAACGTTAACGACACGTCCTCCGACTATGACAGCTCATCTTCACTGTTAATACCAGCAATCACATGTACATATCCACTTCTTCCATTTACCCCGCTAGGAGCTGACGCAAAGGACCCGGACATGCTGCTCAAAGGCCGTATATGTATTAACCAGTGTTGTGTAGCCTGTTCCGAGTTTATCGAGATTCAAGATCAGGTGATTGTGCGGTTGGAGTTAGCCTGCACGGTGCTAGCATACATTCTATTCTTCTCCTCCCTCTTCATTCTAATTTCGCATGCTGTGAACCCCAAGTTCGTGGTGAACCCATATGCCGGGCTGAATGCTATTGCGCTGATGATTTTGGCATCCGTCACGACCTGGACACGACTGGGCCCAGACTACGAAGCATCAATGTGCTACGACCCCATCACCCCCACCACTGCATCCAACCGACCTCGCTGCATGGCACAGGGAGTCATGCTCGTCCTTTCATACCACCTTGTTGCGCTGACTTCAGTCGGGCGCGTGTTTACAAGCCTATGGAAAGTCATCTTTGATAAGATGATCCCCAAACTCATTGTCATGCTGACAGTAGTGTGTATCTCAGGTCTATTTGCAGGCGTGGCGTCAAAATACACAACGTATAATGGTGGGTATCTATGTGAAGTAAGGACGAACCGCCACGACGCGCTTGTCAAGATCCCTGTCATAGTCTGGTGCGGGCTCGGCCTTCTTATTGTATGGATTCTCTCCATCTACGTTTGCAACTCACTCTACCACATTCTAGTGAACGTGAAACATTCGCGCATCTCATCACCGTCCAACAGCTTGCCCTTCTTTACGAAGATGAAGCTGGCGGCGGTGGGCTATGTCCGGGCGATGCGGCTCATGTGGCGGACGTATGTATGCGCGTTTGTCCTCCTTTCTATGATGCTTTTCCAAATCTTCACGGATGTTTCCCACCCTGAAAACCGCACAAACGGGATGAAGGGGTACCTATGGGCAATGTGCGTTTACGAGCACGGCCCTGACTTGTGTTCAAGCGAGGATGGCGATTACGGCGCGTGGAGGAGGAAACTAGGCACGCTTGTGGCCATGCTCAGCATTATGCTCACATTCCCCATTATGGAGATTCGCCCGTTCCTATTCCAAGGCTGGTGGCGGCTCCTCCAAACCCCATCTAGCGTGTTTTTCCGCAGCAAGTCTGACGTTGAGCTGGAAAACTTGCTCACGGAGAAACAGAATAGGGCGCCACAAGAGAGGACGAAAAATAAGCTGCGCAACTGGTTCATTACCACCTTCAACCTTGAATCAGACTTTACCAACCTAGAACAGCAGCTGAACGACAGGAGGAGAATGACCGAGACGACCATCAACACACAGAAGGAGCTGTTTGGCAGGACTGCCGGCGGTTCTTTGCGGAATAACAGCGCTGACACGTCGGCTGCGAGCAACAACCCGTTGATAAATACCAACTCGTTCTCACCAGTCACGAATAAGAATGAGGCGGCAGCAATGACGAGTGGTGGTGCTCGGTTGTCACCCAACACTGGTTATAATAATAATGATAAAGGGCGCAATGCTAGCGTGTCGAGCGCGGTCTCGACTCAGACGGCAGATGAGGCGGTTCTACGGGCCATGGAGGTACACAGGTTCAGACTGCCGCCTGGTGAAGAGGGTGGAGATGAAGGCGACGACGACGATGACGATGGTATGGACATTATTGAATTTTTGAATAACAATAGATACAGCTAATGTGCTTTTTATATATATTTATTTATTTATTTATTCAATGCCTTTCATTGATACTCTGAGAAATGCTCTGCCAGTAGCTTAATTTTACAGTCTCGACGCACGCTGTATTCAAGTCGTCGTTCTTAAACGCAGTCTCGAGAATATCCTCAGACTGGGCTATCCGTTCGTCATTCTCCCGTTTCAACTGCACCAGGTCTTCCTCACTCTCGGCCTCGGAGATTGCTTCTCGTGCCATCAGCACGTCCATTAAAAGGTCTTCTTCGGTGAGGGTGTCCTTCTCGGCGAGTGCATCAACGCCACGGGATAGTAGAATGTGCTCGCTTCGTCGTAGCGGGTCGAGAAGCGCTTTATACGCATTGTTTAGTTGAGCGGATTGGGTAGCAAATGTTCCATTCTCCTCGCTCGTCTTGGCCTTGTCCGGGTGCTGAGATGCTTGTAGTTGGAGAAACTCCCGTCGTAGATCTGGCTTAACGACTTTGAATGGGCTGTTTGGTGGCGGGCCGTTTGGGAACGTTTTGGGGAAAAGGTCAAAGTAGGTGGATGAGGCGATGGCCGTTGTTGTGAACGCTCGGTGGGCGATATTGCGGCTGATGTTTGCCACTATTCTTGATTTGATCATTTATTCTTGTGGTATGCCGTATGTGAGTGAAAAAGAGGTTGGGAGAGAGCTCTTTTTTTTTTTTTTCTTCTTCTTCTTCAGTCGATATGATGAGATCGGAAGCATCGGAGGGTAATCGATCGCCACCACCCAAACGTTGTACATATATATTTACGTTCTCACGGTGTAGTGATATCTTTCATGATCAGTTGGGATGATTTAAAGTTGAGACAACGTTAGCGCGTTATATATAGATAGACCTCACAAATTTATCAATACGCGGGAATTGATTTCGAGACGCGTGATGTTCTGTCGGAGTTGAAATCTAATCTCTAGACTATAGCTCCCCGGACCGACAATGGAGATCTGTTCAACACAGCATGTATTCTTACATACTCTCTTATATTTTTCAGAAGACTCGGTGCTTCATCTGCTTGTCGGTTATAACGCCATTATACTTTAATACGTAAGGAACAAGTGGTTAACGACCAAGCTTGACGAGCAGCGATATAGTTGTTTAAATCATACTATAGCATAGTTAGCTATATATAGGTGTATACAATGGACATGAATATATTGGATTCCGGCCGGTTCAGTCCACTGCGGTGTGTCAGGCATTAGACCGGGCCCGTATTGAACCAAGAACTGACAATGGCGGTCAGCTCTGGATATTCATCGCTAGCATGGATTCAGTGTCAACGTGTTGATACTACGGTCGATTTTTTTTATTAAACATTGGTACCCCACAGGCATTGGCCACCGCCTGACCTGGCGATGGTTCCATGTGGCCCAGGCTGGGCATATGTACGTACGTAGATAGTGTCGACCCCATCTTATAGTACTATAGTATACTTATACGTAATTTGAAAGTGCACCGCGCACTGAAATTTAATTAAGCTGTATCAAGTTGGCATGCATGCACATCTACAATGCCAGACAGACAATACGTATGATATCTATATCTACCGGCTGCTAGGTAAGCGCTGGGTTATGTTGGTACGTAGTCTTACGTAAGTCCTGCCATTAAATTTCTAATGGGGACAAAAACCAAAAAAAAAAAAAAAAAAAAAAGGATGGGAGTATTACGTATACTATAGGCTCAATTGGGCAATCAATTGATCTGGAACGTCCGTACGTACGTACGCTTGCGCAGCACCGCGCATATGGTGAATTTGGATCCGAAGCATGCATATTATATATAGGTATATATATATACATATATATATATATATATCGAGGCGAAGTTGCAACATATGTGTTTCCCCGCGCGGTACCTACGTATACGTAATTAACGTATATATATGCATTATGTATAAACTATATATGTATATATACTATAGATATAGCCCCAGCCTCGATCGCAATCCATGGCAAGCCTAAGCCTTACCATTTTTAAGCTTAAATTTTGTTGCCGATATTGAATAAAAATTCCGATTCCCTTTCATATATAATTCACTCTCAGTACCCAATATTGATACGCGTACTACAATCACTCTATAGCTTAATGGGCCAGAGCTCAATTGTAGCGCTTTTTAAATCTACCCTTGCCCCGTATCCGTACAGGCACATGTTGCAATTTAAATGTTCTATATACTGGATCCGGATCGATCAAGATACATGTGCATGCCTCCCGGTGTTCCAGAGAGGGGGCGCCCCCTGCAGGGTCACTTGGAGGCCGGTTGCCATGGCTATGCTAGCGCTGCCATGGGGTAATGCATCGATGGTCGATTTGATTGCTCATTTTGTCATGAGCAGTTTCTCAAGAGTACGAACTATTATTACTAAACCTTTTTGAAATTAGATAATCCAAGCCTGTGCTCTAAGTACTTTTCCTATTAATTACTTAGTTATTATATATATATAACGCTGGAAAACAGCAGCGCGCTAGTGCACTCTTGATTATTTGACTAATTTAAATGAAAAGCGCTTACCTAGGTGCTTATTCATGAGCGTAAGGCCGGTGCATATACCGCGACGTCTGTACCTGCAGCTATATATATATCCTATAGATATATATATATAAATTTATATCGATCACCTTCTAGAAGGATCAGCAGACAAATATTTATGAATTTTTTCTTACGTACGGTAGATGGATCCACCTAGCTATTCCCAGGCTATATATATATATATGTGTGTACATCTACGGCCGCGGTGCTTTAAGTATTTTTTATTGCAGTACAACGTTGCAATTGCGCTTAATTAAGGCCTTAATCCTGGTTATGGCACCGCGGCCGGGACCTTAAATTAACTCAGGTACAGAGATCTTAAGTATACCTGCAGTTTTAGCGCTGCAGCTGGCGCTGGCATCAGGCACATGTGGGCGCCATATATAGATCTTCGAATATATCGAAGCTTGAGGATGATCAATTGCTTAAGAGAAAGAAAGATCTTTCGAAAAAAAAGGGGGTGGGAAGCTCGCGTGCGCACGGTCTTCAAGAAAACAAAGTCACAATGCATGAGCCGCAGGATCCTCGACGTCCCTGAAGTTTGCACTTTCTTTTCTCTTCGCGCGCGCACTGTCTCGAGCAAACTCGATCGATTCAAATTACCAGCGTTTTAGTGACATCATCCCCACTACGGTGGGGATAATACTATACACACTCCTGGTGTATCCACAACAGGCACGCGTACTCTATCGATCGGAGAAGGGTCGGTTATTCCACGGCCTTTACATTAGAACCATTCTGAGCGCAGTTCCAGAGGATATTAATATTATAATTAGTATGAAGTCACTGCTGGCCATATGAAATGCGTATATATGATCACGTCGACGCGTGGAATTCGCGATCGATAAGGGCAAGCTTAATTATAATTATGTGATCAGCCTATAGCTATATACGCGCGCTACGTATAACTATAGCGCCAGGCCGGCCGGCCTCGAGATCTGTATATACTATGCATGTGTGCCCATAGATCAACAGGATCGACTACATCTCTTCACATTATAAGGTACCATTATTGATCTTGGGTTTAAAAATTTCTTGGCATATATATAAGCTTAATTAAGCTTGCGCAATTACGTGCATCGATCATGACCGCATGCACTGATTTGTGGCATAGGTTAACTATATATCTATAGGCATATTCATGATCTCGAGACTAGCTAAGATCCCGGACCTAGCGCTATGTATAGCTAGCTAGTTAGTGTTGATGTTATAATCCGGATCTTGTTATATATGTATCCAGAAAACCTCATACATAAGGTTTTATATGTATAGAATTCAAGAGTACGTACGTACGTATGCACGCTAAAAAGAAAGGAGTCGGGTCATTCTCAATTGATCACGAGTCCAGGATCCGGATATTGAATATAAGCTTAAATTAACACACGTATGATGTACGTATTAATAAATTTCAATGGCAATATTTAGTTAAACGCTTTAAAACCACCCCTATGGCTAGTCTTGCTTGCCAATCTCCTCCCATGGCTGCAGAAAGCACAAGTGATCGATGGAAAACGTATATATATATATATATATACGGCCAATATCAACAACATTATATATATTGGTGATTCAACAATTAATCGGTAGTAGGACGGTTTTCTTTTTCGAGGCCTTAGTGCTATCTACAAATGTCGGTCGACCAGGATCCTGGCTAGGGATGGATCGATACATTTTACACACTATAGCTTGATCAGCTTACTAGCTAGCTACTAGTGTACATTTGAATGCAAGGATACATATATATGGAGTCGAAAAGTGGATATCGATACTTTTATTTACTTTTAGTCTACTTTTTTTTTAAAAAAAAATTTGTTTATTGGTGGATTTTTAAAATTCGGCCTCGCGCGCGCACACCTCTTGAGCGCTAGCGCTCGCAGGGGCAAACAAAGACATTCTAGGTAAGATCCAACGCTGGATTTAGATTCTTATAAATTTAAAGGCCCTAGGTTTTTACCCTAGTGTTGGGCGTAGAGAGCCTTTGCCATGGTTAACATTGCTTATGGAAGTAGCCCACACCCACACCCAGTTGAGTAAACCAATTGAGCTTAAGAATTCATCTGATCTCTGTCTCTTAAAAATGAATTCTGGCCAGCCTTGTCTTTAAATTCTTTCACTTTTTTTTCTTCTTCTTCTTCTTCTGCCGTTTAGGTGTATGTACATCCGCCTTTTTTTACTTTTTTTTTTTTTTTTTTTTTTTTTTTCTTTTTGTTCTCTTCATAGGGTCTATATAAATGTCGTTTTGCCTTCAAAATAAAATAGAAAGTGTGTTGATTTTTTGTTTTTTCAAAATATAAAGGTCCAGCCATTTTGTTGTTTTGCATCAACCTCGAATAACAGTAACAAATGGCAGTAAAAGCAGCAATGGCATCTGGGCGTAATTCCAATTTTGAGCTGTTACGGATTGTATGCATGGTCATGATCATGTATCATCACTTGTCACGGCAGACAAGGTGGAATTTCGGCGACACGCGGCGAAAAGATTCCAAGGGGCATTTGCTACCCGAGGATCAGCGGTATTACACAACAGCAAACCACATGCTGGTCATCTATCTAGGATCCATTGGCAAGATTGGCGTTCATGTGTTTGTCATGATTAGTGGGTATTTCACAAACACCAAATCCACATCATTAAATTCCATCATCCGACTATGGTTTCGAGTGATATCGTGGACGTGGAGCATCTTGGCGATTATGTATTTTTTCATCCGTCCAATCTGGAAAAACGACTTTTACGCACAAGCATACCCGGTTCTAAGTGGGCAGTATTGGTACGTTTCAACATACTTTATGGTCATGTTCATGTCACCAATGTTGTCGCTGGCCGTGACACACATGTCGCAGCGAATGCTGGCAGGGACAATTACGATTATGATCCTATCAACAACCATGACCCGGTACTTTCCATTAACGCATAAAATCCACGAATATTTGTACACTAGAGTCACTTTGCTATACGGTCTGTACCTACTAGGTGCGTACTTTCGGCAGTACCCAAAAGTGCTGTCCAAGGTCCCGGCGTGGTTCTGGCTTACGCAAACTTGCATACTCCACCTCATTAGCATTGTTAGCTTGTACCACTTTACAAACTACGACACGGAGTTTGTTGCAAAGAATGGTCGGAACAATTGCAACAATCTACTGCTCATGGCAACGGATTTTGCTCCGCTCGCGTTGGCAATCGCCATCTCCATGTTCTTGTGGGGCCGGAAGCTGGAAATCCCTCACAGTCCTGTCATCAACTGGTTTGGAAGCGCCACGTTTGGTGTCTATATCATTCATGAAAACTTGTTGTTGCGACCATTCCTATGGGACAAGATGCTGAAAATGAACGTGCACTACAAAGAGCCAAACTTTTACCTAATGATGCTCATTTTGCCGATGGGGTTGTACGTGGTGATGTCTATCGCCGAGTATGTACGTCAGTTTTTGATGAGCCGGATTGAACAGCTGGTGGTGAAGGGGTTGAGCTTATTTCTGAGGAAAGTAGGGACGAAAGTGGGAGATTGGTTGGGTTTGGAACGTTCTAATGAGCAATACGATCGCCTGGGTTCAATGGCATAAACTTAAGCCAAATAAGAAGACTGGTAAAAACACATGTGGATATAGTCCTTTTTTTTTTTTTTCTTGATGAAATTGCCAAGTGTATATAATTATTTAATGAGCATGCATGAATGAATTTAAATCGTTCCCTTTTACCACTTATATATATTTTTATTTCCAGCTTTTGTTACGCAAGGTAGAACACGACAGCCGCATGCGGCGTTCGGCGACTGTACCCATATATGGCATATTTCCGCACGCAAGGGCAGGCCGCCTGAAAATGGACTCTATAGTGAATACTGTGTTAATTTAGAACAAGATTCCTTGTTAGCTTGAGTTACGCGTGTGGGCGTTATGATCTCAAAGCTTGCATGCCGGAAAATCTCTAGCGCTCTTTCAATTGGCGTATTCAGTTTGAATACATTCCGGTCTAAGGTTATTCAATTAACTTTAATTATATAAACTTGGAATTTAAAGCGCTAGCTTGCAAAGACCTTAATTAAGTTTAGATAATGTTTTAAACTCAAAAGATGTTGCATAAACCTTATCGGTCAATGCGAGGCCAGTTAATATTGTTTAAAAAATAACGTACGCGCGCGTGCGATAAAGTGACACCCTTATCCCTTAGCTTTTTCAAAGACAATCTTGGATCTGAATACCAACCACGCCGTACCGGTCTAGAGCTATATATCTTAGAAAACCAGTTAGTTAAGGTTATAAATAAAATATATGGAAGATCGATGCAACCGATCGAAACCACCTGAAGCCGGGACCACTTGAGACCATAACCTTGGCATATTTTTTGGGTACCCGGAAGGCCTTATAACTTACGCGTCCCTTAGATGCATGCATGTATAACATTGTTGATAAGGCTATATATATATAGCTTGTATTGTGAGTATGTAAGGTACCTTATTAATTGCGCTGTATTTTTAACATCGGAAACAGGTACCGCACGTGCATGCATGGAAAATTAAATCCGTAATACCATGTGTCATGTGTCATCATATACATGTCGGGCTTCCACTCCCGGGGGGTCACAATTGAAGATTTAAAAAAAATGGTCTCATTTGAATAATTCTGCTATAGTAGGTCCAAGTTAACAACTACCTAGGTAATTTATACTCCTTAGTTGGTAATTAATCGCTGAATTGAATAGAATCGGCTTCCTAGGGTCCCGGGCCCGATATCGGAACCCCGTCTCGAGATCTATTTATGTCTTCCTAATCCCCTCGTGTATGGAATTCGTTGGTTTCTACTAACATCAATCTAGTTTCGTATCAATATTCTCTCTTATTATAGTAATAATAAATAAAAAAAAAGGTCGAGGGATGTAGGGGCCTTGGAGCTTAAAATTTTGTATGCGGCGGCCTAACTTTGGCGCTTGCTCGTTAGTTAATTACGTAAGATCGAAGACGGATTTTAATGCAAGTGTTTCACCGACTGCAGTGGTAAAATCTTTTAATTCGTCAAACAACATTTCATAAAACTGCTCAACCACGTTGTCAATCGATACTAATGTCTTGCGGCCGCCAGGACCCGGTGCTAATATTTTGATCTGGTCGAAACCAGTCACTGCCAACTGTTGTTGAGTTAAAACTCCTGGCATACCAACACTGGCCAAGCCTCCTTCTTCATAGGGGCCCAACACTTGCTCTGGCTTTTCAACAAATGAAACATACTTGTTCTTTTCAAGCCGTGGGAAAAACAGGCCTGAGTCGACCCATGGGTCGTCAGTATTGTCTTGTTCAGTGAATCTTGGATCCAATATATATGAGGGTTGGTAGGCACCTTTATACCGCATCTTGACGCAGCTGTGGATGTAAAACCCCATGTAGTAAAACGGTTTGCCTAGTGTTTTGCAAAGGGCAATTTCTCTCAGTGCGGCGACTTTGCCCATTCCGTATTGGGCGTAGTCAGGGTGCCAGATAAGGTAGACGCTAGACACGCACAATGGTAGGATATCCAGAACCCCAATGGCGATGAGCTTGCCGTTGTGATAGTATAGCTGATGCATTGCGCCTTTGGTCTTGTCACTGTCCGAAAACGCCTCAGTGGCGCATAAAAATCGTTTAAACCCGTCTGTAGACACCTCGCTTTCTTCTTCGTTATGGACAAACATTTGGTACCGTTTATACAGCTCGTACTTTTCAGCTGTAAATGTTGCTGGTTCCAGTACTACTTTCAAATCACCTTCCTGCTCGGCTTTATCGATAGTGCTAATCAATTCGAATTCGTTATTCTTACCGCCGCGTTTCTTGTCTTCTTTACCAATCATGGCGCGGTTGAATCTATTAATTGTCTGTCGTAGCTCCTTCCCTGGCTTGAAATTGGCCACGTCCAGTCTGATTGTATACTGTGGGCAGCAGCTAGTGCGAAGATCAGGCTTGTAGACAAAAGTGCCACTGCGGCGGAACCCTCGATCAATAAGCTGTTGGTATTCATCCACCGTCATCCCACCAACCTTCATTCCGTATATGCTTGACCCATCCTCCGTTTTACAGTACCCGCAATGGCTCTTGTTGATGTACCGGCCGCCTTTGAATTTCATATTTTGGTGCAAAAGTGGATTAAAAATTGTTGGGACTTTATATATATTTTTTTTCTTCATTTATTCATTTACAGTCGTGCTTACGATATACGGTGGATCAAACGGCCGGTTCGTGTTTTTAGCATTTGGTAATTTCTCAATCTGCTTTACGATATCCTCTCCTGAAACCAGCTGACCGAAAATCGTATGTTTATCGTCTAGCCAGCTGGTTTCTTTGGTGGTGATGAAAAATTGTGAGCCGTTAGTGGCCGGGCCGGCATTAGCCATGCTCAGTTTGAACGGAGCATTGTGGCGCAACAGTGGCGTAAACTCGTCTTTAAAAGTACCGCCCCATATACTTTCACCTCCAGTGCCATCGCCATTAGGGTCACCACCTTGGATCATGAAATTATCAACCACTCGGTGGAATATGAGCGAGTCGTAATACCCGTTGAGGCAATGCGTGGTAAAGTTTTCGACGGCCAATGGAGCATGTTGCGGGTATAGCTCAAGGTTGATATCGCCTAATGAGGTATGCAGCGTGATACTTTTTGCAGATCTATGCTTTGGCGGTTTGGTTGCACTTTCTGCTCGTGATTTTGGTTGAGAAGGTTTGCCGGCTGCGGTATCTGCCACGTCTCTATCAGCTTCAATCTGTCCGAAATCGCCACCACCAAACCTAGTAAATAAATAGACTCGGTTCTTTTTGAACCCAGTAGCAATCAAGACTGGGTCTTGCTGCATTGACTCGTTGACCAGTTTATTATCCGAAGCCATGGCTTCTACCGTCAACAGCCCCTTTTGTTTGGGGTTGCCTTGGTAAAGGCCTAGCATGAGGAAACGAATTTTCTCTTCCTTTCCCACGACTAGTTGACAGGCATTGGTCTTTAGGTTGACGAATTTAATACCTAGCAGACTTGGGTAGATGATAAAATTACCAGTAAGGTCGAATACCGGTCGTGGTAGCAGCACACTACCACTAGTCTGATAGTGCTTGATGAGGTCGTTTTCAATGCCAACTCGCCGTTTAAATTCGACATCGTCTGGTTGCCATGCCCCGGTGCCGAATTCTTGCATCTCCTTGCAAGTCTGCAAGCCTTCATTATACTCCTTTTCCTTTTTCCCCGTTTTAAAATTGATGATTGTGATGGCATTATCTGACGATATCGTGGCATATTTGGAATAATCGGGGGCAAAGACGATGGAGAGCACCTTGACTTTGCGTTTCCTGAATTGGAACAAGTCAGTGTCGCTTTTCAGTTCCCACACGGTATGAGCCGGTTTTGTTCCCGTGGATGGGTCCCAATACTCAATCATCCCGCTTTCGTCGCTGCTAACCACGCAATTCGAAATTGGGTTGTACGCCATAATCGTGATTGGCTTTTTGTGTATTGACCATTCGTTGACGACTTCTCCAGTACTCCACGGCATAAATGTCTTGACTTTTATGGTGCCGCCATCTGATACGGCAATCAAGTTGTCGCCTGTTTGAGTCTTTGGCTGACACCAGCAGACAGCAAGGGGCTCGAAATCCAGCTTGATAATATTGACCAGATCGCATGTCCCCACGTCAAACACATTGACAGTCTTGTCGGCTGCACTGCTTGTAATTGCGTATTTACAGTCATGGCTGAACTCAATCTGATCTACGCGACCGTCGTGGGCTCCAAACTGCTTGATAAAGTCAAACTCACCCTCATCTTTACTTTTCTGCCAGATTTTGACCGCACCATTGCTATCCCCGGTTATTAGCATGCCGTCATGAGAGCTTGCTGCCATGGCACATACCACACTCTGATGCGCGTGTGAGCGAGTGTACCGGTCGTAGTTTGGCAGGGTAGAAAGGTATAGTGTTGTGTGTTTCAATTTCCGTCTTTTCTTGGGCCGTTGGTGATCCTCAGCATCATCTACCGTCGTTGGTGGGAGTTCTGGTCCAAACCCTTCATCGTCTGAACTTGAGGAGGCGTTGCCATCTTCTGCCATTGTTCGTAAATATGTGTGGTGGTGTGCGTGATGCCAAAATTTTACGGTTGGGGTCGTTTGGGAGCAGAGTTGCGCGCGCGCGAACGTGTAGCTTTGTGGTGTGGGTTGAGCCGCGTTTCAGTTTGCTTTCGAGATTTGTTTGCAACGTTACATAATGCAAATTCCCCCAGTTATTACATAAAGCCAGGATAATCATAGTATAATCTTTGTTCCTAAATTGACATCGTTTAGACATTTTCCTATTCAGCTTCTTTAAATTTGGAGTTTCCCGCCTTTAATATTCATAATGTACCAGTCGTAAGTACCATTTTGGTAGCGTTCAATATCCTATAGAGACCATTTGCATTCTATTGATGAATAGACGCATTTTTCTTTCGATAACACTGTCTGGCCTTCCATATAAGGTTAGATTGACTACCGTTACATTAGCGATTTGAATGTTTGCTCTTGGTGCACGTGTATGTTTCAGACATTAATTAGTGGTGTATACATCTGTACATAAATAGCTAACTGTACATGGCGTGCGCAGCACATCAACCATGGAAACATGTGCGGCTCACACACTTCCACCAGGCCTACTAAGGCTATTGCGATAACAATTCATCGCCTCGCTATGATTGGTATCTACTTTCTGCAATGGAAGAATCCGTAACAACTGTTCTGATTTCTTGGCGATTCATCATATGTATACCTTTCCGATTTTAATATATATAATTTAAATGCGTTCTTTTACTGACATAAGTTTTAGATCCTTCTCTCGATTACGATGATTTGAACGTGTTGAGAGAAATTTAAAGGAGATTGAGGGATGTAACCGGGTGGACTCGTTTCTCGGACCCCATGAGCTTTGTCCTGAAATATCGAGCCGCTTGCTGATTAACAAAAGTTAGAGTAATAGAAATAAGTAACCTTAGTAAGGTTTACTCGACCCCGAACTCTATTTGCTGTTCACCAGAGTGCTCCTTGAAAAGGTTTTGGAAGGGTAACTAACGAATTGGGAAGGCATGTCTTGGAAGTTGATGTATCCGGAGTTGCCGCATAAGACAATATGATGGCGTGTGCCGTATATGTGGGCTATCAATGCACACATATGCTCATGTGCACATTCTTTATTCAAGACCTGGATCACGAAGTCAGAGGCGGCTCTAACTATTTGGGGTGTTATTATTTAAATATAGAGTAAACCTGGACTGTAGCTGTATATGTAAGATATATCATATGTCATATATTTTTTGTTCTGGAGGCGTGAGGCGTTGTAAGGCCATGTATATATCTAATCTTACATGCAATAAAGTCATCTCTGTCTATATGAGCAGTATACGGTATAGAAAACCCATCAAGGCGTGCCTGAGACACAACAAGCTAACAAAATGACACTTCCGTCCATGAACGCACGTATGGTAGTTGTTGGAAAGGTACTGGACTCTCCCTGTATACGGAAAAGTTCCGAACTAGACCAGGCCTGGGCTGTCATACAGAGTTAAGAGAAGGTGGTTATACACATGGAGTTATTTCTGTAATGCCTTAAATTATAGTTTATAAAGTTGTTCTTTGCCTTTACAACCGGTTCACGGCGTTTTCCGATTACATGTAGTGCAACGCGTGCAATTATTGACCTTGCCGATAATTTGAAAAAGCGCTCAGACAGTGATCGATGTTCTTTCCAGATCTAATAATAACCTTACACGTACTGCTAAGCCAATTGTAAAAAGAGAGTATACACAATGTACCTAACCAAGCCCGCTAGAATCCACTTGAAGTAGCGCAAGATTAAAGATTTCTTCAAATTTAAGATAGACGCCCGTTTGAAGATCACCTTGTCATGTCTTGGGACGCGGAACGTGACTCAAAAGCCTTAAGGAAGACAAAAAGACCTGATTGCTAAAGGTTTAATATAGAAATCTGGGAATAGTCTGTTCGAATATTCCTTTGGTAGTATGATTTTTTGTTTTACTAGAATCCTAGGACGCTGTGCGTGTTTAAAAGTGTTGATATAAGGGCCTTAGATCTATCGTGAACAGCCGCACCGCCAAGCCATCGTGTATGATCGACGCATTAAAACCCATAAACTCCACAGCATAAGGCCCTCAGTCTAAGGTCATGCTGAACGTCTACCATGAAAGTAGCCTTATTTGATTTCTTTAGGCGACCCATTGCCTTAGAGGAATTAATTACACTTTGCAAGCTAGCTTATTCTAAGTGCATTTCATAAAATAATTTTTTTTCTTTTCTCGCCGCATTCGTCTGGATGTCAACACACAGCAGTCATGGTCTAAGATTGAATTTTCGATAGGTACTTGTATTGCAAGCTTATGGTCATATATTTTTTTATTTAAATGGGTAGCTGAATTTTGGGTGTTCAAGTCCAAATATCTTATGCCTATTAAAACCTTGACTCGAAATAGTACTATATAGAGCCTGCGGTAGAGACACGAACGCTTGTCTATTTTTATTTCCTTCTGTATTCCTTCACGTGTTTAAAGCTGTAGAATTTTTTTACTGTTTTTGATTCAACAATGCAGTTTCTTTCTTTCTTTTTATTATATATTATTTTTTTTTTTCCTTAAACAAAAATCAGCTTTGGGGCTAAACGCTACGCGCAAACAGGTCTATATAAGTATCATCAAATTGACACAATTTTGTCTTCTTTTTATCCAACACAAGTACACAATGAAACTGTCAACCTTTGCGCTAATCGCGCTTGTCGAGCTTGCGGTTGGACTGCAAGGAAAGAACAACGTTGCTGCTTACTGGGGCCTGAACGCAGGCACCGGTAAGCAAAAAAGCTTGGATTCATTGTGTGAAAAAGACAATACTGATATTTTTATCATCTCTGGGATCCATAACTTCCAGAAACCTACTCTCGATCTTGACTCAGGCTGTGAAGACGGCAAGAAAATTGCTGGGTCGTCTTTCAAGAAATGCAACAACCTAGCCAAGGCTATCAAGAAATGTCAATCTCGAGGCAAGAAGGTTGTTTTGTCATTGGGCGGTCCAAAAGGGACCTATGGGTTCTCTAGCTCATCGGAAGCTACCAAGTTTGCTGACACCATGTGGAAGACATTTGGTGGCGGGAATGGTCCTGTCCGACCATTTGGCAACGTCATAGTGGACGGGTTTGATTTGGATATCCAATCCGGTAAGAATACTGGGTATGATGCCTTCACAAAGGAGATAAAACGACATCTGAAAAAGGATCAAATGCTATCTGCCAGTACGTATGGCTATTTCCCAGACAAGTATATCGGCGATGCCATGAAGGGTACCCGATTCGACTTGGTCATGGTTCGAGACTATGACAAGCCAAACTACAAAGGGAAGAAAAAATCCAAGCGGCAATCTATTAATTGGTCTGATTGGGCTGGTGTTAGCGCCAACTTCATGATAAATGTTCCAGGCTCTCCGTCCGCGGCCGAATCCGGCTATTTGTCACCAAGCGCACTGCTACCAATTGTCAATGCAATGCAAAACGCATTCGGCAACTTTGCTGGCGTGTCTATCTGGGACGCTACTGCTGCTGATGAAAACAACGACTTTGCTTCCGCCATCAAAAATGGCATGTCTACAAATGGGGGTAGCGGCAGTGGTGATAACATCAACATTTTAAACAATGGTGGTGGAAATGTTAACGGTAATAATCCAATCAATGGTGGTGGAAATGTTAATGGTAATAATCCAATCAATGGTGGTGGAAATGTTAATGGTAATAATCCAATCAACGGTGGTGGAAATGGTGGCAACAATCCAATCAATGGTGGTGGAAATGGTAACGGTAATAATCCAATCACTCGCGGTGGCGGCAGCATAACTGTGCGTCCAAATCCTCTGATTGGTTCTACTTTTTCAACCCGACGACGACCTATCCGTTCCACTACCGTATTACCAGGCCCAGGTCCAGTCTTAAGGTCTTCGACTCGAGAAACCTCCAGACTAACGCGCCCAACATCTAGGGCGACACGGCCAACTACTGGTGCCACACGGTCAACATCTAGGGCAACACGGTCAACTACACCACCTGTTACTCCCGTTCCAACCTCTTCTCGGAGATTTATCAACACTACTATTTCTAGTGCCACCAGTATCATACCATTGAGAATCAGAGTTACACCATTGGTCTAAGTTATAATTAAACTGTCATGGTTTCTCGTCAATCTTTTTTATTCATTCTTTCTTCACGTACTTTTTTTTTTTCATCCTTCTTCCGTATCGATTTTTCGTTTATTCACATAATTATTAATAAGGATTACTAACTTTATTTTTAAAGGCCTTGGATCGCTAAAATCGCCAGGGCATGAGCGGCGGCCCGGGTATGCCGGCGGGAGAATTAATTAACAATTGTATGTATGTGCATTAGATCTGCATATACTCGAGTCCGAAGGCAAGATGATAACCCTGCATAACCACCTGCTGATATTGAATAAAAAAAGACTGCAACCCTACGCAAATTAGGGGAGAAACCCTTCATTCCAGAGCGGGTGCATAATCTCCTGTATACTTCTCGGGCCCCCTTTATTCCCTATAAAGCCCTTGTATAAGGTTCAGGGGGGGAGGGGATGGGTTGTTTTAAATTGACATTCAAGATCTGTTTCAGTCTCGCCTTTTGAATTTGAATTTAAATCTTTTTTTATAGCGATCTGGCTGCCGTGAGAGGAGGGCCTGGGGCGGGATCTGAGATCGATCGATATAAGCCTTAACCTTCAGCCTTACCAATCTTTAAGCTGGAGGGATCGGCAAATTAAATTAAATAATTAATCGAATCTCACTTCGGATGCGCCGCCGCATCTTCGTAGATTGGATCTTAGCCAAGCTTGCCCCCAAGGCTTGCATCGTGCTTTCCTTCTCGCACACAGTCATCAGCATCATCTTCATCATCATCACAGGTAGGTGTGGTTTTGCGCACATTCTTTATTTTGTTTAAATTCCACATTGACACTTTGTCCGGGTTGGGTAATTATTTTAAAGACTACCTCCCCCCCTTGATATTTATAAGCGGAACGTTAAAAAAGTCAAAACTTGCAAAGTGTATTTAAAAGACTCGAAAAGCCTGTTTGATTCAATTTTTTTTTCTCTCTTTCTTTTCTTCTCTTCTGCCTTTTGCATCTATTATTTCCCTTTCATACCAACATTCATTCAGCTACAATCATGAAAAGTCATTCGTTTATTACCCCAACTTCAAGATTCAACAAGCTTGCATTGTTATTCACGCTTGTCTCTGGTGTGATGGCGCGAGCGAGTAACGGTACCTCCTCTTCCACTGACTCCAGAAACATTAGCAGCGTTGCATACTGGGGCCAAAACGCTGGTGGGGACGAACGGCCGCTTGCGAGTTACTGCGCCAATGATGAGTACGACACGTTGGTCATTTCTTCCTTGATTAACTTCCAAAACCCAGAACTGAGCTTGGATTATGGCTGTGACGATGCGCAATTTTTCCCAGGCACTGCCTTGGCAAAGTGCACACAAATCTCTCAGGATATTGCTACTTGCCAAAAGGAAAAGAAGAAGGTGTTGTTGTCGCTGTGTGGACCAAAAGGTGGTGCGACTTGCCATTTCCAAAACGATGATGATGCTGTGAAATTGGCCAATGATTTGTGGAGCATGTTTGGCCCAGGTAACTCATCAGTCCGGCCGTTTGGTAAAGCCTCTGTTGACGGGTTTGATATCGACGTTGATGCTGGGATGAGCGGGTCCAACGGGTTTGCCGCTTTTGCCAAACAACTAAACACGCTTGCCGCCTCTTACCAGAATTTTTTGCTAACTGCCGCTACCAGCCCACAAATTCCAAACGTGGCTCTATCCGAAGCTATTAAGACTGCCAAGTTTGATATGTTGTATGTCAAGCAATACTCTGACCCAATGTTTAACAAGCGACAGGATGTGTCTGTGGCTGCTGGTGATGACGCCTCTGTAGGTCCATCTGGTATGGATGAATGGAGCACATATTTGAAGGAAAACTCGGCCAACAAGGATACCAAGGTGTTGATTGGTGTGGCTGGCTCTCCTCGTGCCGCTGCCAATGGCTACCTAACACCAGATCAAGTCCAAGCCGCAGTGCAAAAATATGGTGATAGTTTGGACAACTTTGGCGGTGTGATGCTATGGGACGCTAGTGCTGCCCGTTCTGGTGGTGCTGCCGTTGCTAATAACGCCGTGTCTGATAATTCTGGAGCTGATAATGATGATGTTAAGGTGACGCGTGTGACTCGAGTCGTTACTCAAATTGTCAGAAAGCCTGCACAAGCTACTTCTGCCGCCGAACAAACTACATATGTTACTCAAAGCTTGATTACCACGGTTTTTTCAACTCGAACATTTTACAAGACGAAGAACCGACCAACAACGGCTGTCCCTGCCCCAAACCCGGATCCAGTAATGAACACTGTTGCGACTAGCTCAACCCCAGTCACCTCTTCGTCTATGAGCACCATCCAGCTCTCTACTTTTATTATTCCAACTCTATCAATTGCAAGCGTGCAAGCCTCGTCGCCATTAACTTCAGCCCCAGTACCATCAACATTTCAAGCTACATTCACTGCGGTGCCATCTCCGGCCCTAGTTTCAAGTTCGCCAGTTGCAGTACCTAGCAGTCCGTCAGAACCCGCGCTACCAAGCTCATGGGCCCAAGTGTCAACCTTATCCGTTCCACTTTTTTCAACTGTCCTATCTTCTACACCAGTTGTTTATTCTCCTCCCGTTGAACTATCTTCAGCCGCACCGCTAACATCGGAAGCACCGGTTCTAACAGCTGTCGAACCGTCATATGTCGCGCCATCACCTGCACCAATTTCATCAGCTACCGAGCTATCTGTATATTCGGACACCGCAGTTCTACCCACTAGCACACCGGTTTTTTCAACTGAGCCACTAGCAACTGCAGCACTATCGTCCACTATTCCGGTTGTAGCACCGGAAGCCGAAGTGCAATTTGTCACCACACTTGCTGTTCAGCCGGTTGAACCAGCTGTGGTAACAGCTGTTTGATAAGGATACCAACAAAAAAATATTATTATTTATTATTTCCAAGGATTACATAACTAAAAAACAGAAAAAAAAAAACGCGCTATATTGGGGTTATTATTATTATTATTTAAACTTTTTCTTCTTTGCCATGCATCCATGCATAGCTCAATTGTAGACTTGGACCAACATACGCCTTAAATTGCTGTTTCATTATATATTATATGTATATTCTAACGTTACCTGTAATTCTTTCCAGTCCTGGTCGTGCACTCCGCCCTAAAAATTCGACTGGAAAATATTAAATCGTGTGGCGGGGAGACTTACAACCCAGTCCGAATCCCATCCTCTATACATGTGCACATCGATCTCGACAAAAAAAATAAAAACCCACGTCTAACCGAACTGTATACAGATTGTAAAATTGGGGTGTGTAGACATGGGTGTGTTTCTGTATACTTGCATTTCGCTCGCTTAGGTGGATGTATATGGCCAGTCGAAATTGGACTCCACTAGCCACCCACCCGCCGCACATATATGCACCCAACCAGCCACCATGACCTCACTTGCAGACAATTGGTAGAAGAAATTGAGAGAAAAGCTTAGGTCACCACATCAACCCGCCACTTTGAATAATGAATTTTTAAGGGAAGTAAAAATATTATTTTATTCCCGTTTAATTATCAATCACGCACCCGTTTCCGGTTCGTAGCACATGTATGTGTCTTTGAAAAGCTGGCTTTCTTTCCATTTTCGACGAGATGGAATAGAAAACGTGACAATTATTTTTATCCGCACCTTTAATTAGAACATACATGTACGCGGCTATAGGAAGACTAAGGTTGTAGAACAAGGACAGGTGGTGTCTTGCATGGTCATGCTTGGTCAAGATGTTGGAAGAAAGAAAGAAAAAAAAGTTTATATAAAACGGGTTTGGATTCTTGAAAAAAAAAAAAGGTCAACCCATCCAATGCATTCCACTAACGCTTTATTGACACTTGCTGCTGCTTATGGGATACTTAATGTTGCCAATGCAGGCACGGTATGCTACCACACTCCCACTACCGAGCATGACTACGATTCTGGTTCCAACAAAAACGTTGCCGTGTACTGGGGAGGTAATGCCATGGGGAAAAACCAGCCCAGTCTCGCTGAGACATGCAAGGACGAGTCTGTCAATATGGTGATGATTTCTGCGGTGAGCTCGTTCCATCCAAAGCTGACCCTCGACATCGACCCCACCGAACAAACCATAAAGGATATCAAAACCTGCCAATCCCTCGGAAAGAAGGTCTTGTTGTCGGTCGGCGGGCCATCATCATCTTCTTCTGACAGTATGCTGGAATCCGACCAAGACGGGGTCGTCATGGCCAAGACACTGTGGGGCGCGTTTGGTGGAGGGGATACAAAACTAGACCGCCCATTCGGCGATGCTATTGTTGACGGGTTTGAGCTTGCTATTGGCAGCGGCAAGAATACCGGCTGGGCTGCATTCTCCAAACAGATGCGGCTCAATTTCCAGTCGCAAAGCTGCAAGTCTGACTACATGCTTGTCGCATCCCCGCACCAAACCTTGCCTGATCCGGTACTAAACTATGCCATTATCGAGGCAGATTTTGACATTGTTATTATCCGAATGTTTAATAAGGAGGTGGTCCATACCGGCAGTTCGAATGTGAAGCGCGACGACGTCGAAGCTACAATCGGAGATTGGTCTGCGTTCATCTCAGAACGGTCTCATAACAAGACTGCCCGTCTCATGATTGGAGTGCCAGCCGCGAAACAAGCAGTTGGCCAAGGCCACTACTACGAGCCGGAAGAGCTGATTAACTTGGCCAATACCCTGCGTGCTACCTATTGCAACTTTGGCGGGATCACGTTGTGGGACGCTAGCGCCGCATTACAAAACACCAAGCTTGGAGTTAGCTTTATAAAATGGACAAAGTTTGGCATGTTTGATGGTGTCAAATGCCCAAAGCCGCAACCAGCCATTGTTGTTGTTACTACAAAGGTCGACCCGGCCAAGAAGGTGTCGACCACTACCACCACCACGATCACATCCACCCCAGAGCCTGAAATTGTCACCAGGACTATTACTTATACTGCTGATAATAGACCAATTGTCATCACACGTGTTTTCCCAATTGGCATCATCACGCTGGTTGTTCCAGACGGCGGCAACAAGATCCAGACTATTACCGTCACCAACACCGTCACTCCATCCAAAAAGACAACGTCTACTACGTCAACCACTACTACCAAGAAGCCGGGCCCTACTCCTACCAAAACGGCGATAGCTAGTACCGTGAAGAAACCGACGCCTTCCCCTTCCAAGAAGACAACGTCGTCAAGCACGGTAAAGAATTCATCCCCAACCAAGAAAGCTACCACCGCATCCACAACAACAACTAGCAAAAAGCCGGTTACTAGTAAGACGCTGGTTCCTTCTTCAAGCAGCGCGGCTGAATCTAATGGGCCGACTTCAACAAAGGCTGTGCCAGTTACCAGCAAGAACCCAGCTCCAAAGAATTCTACGACCACGTCAAAAAAGACAGCAACTAAGAAGACGCCAGTGTCCAGCGCTGTATCATCGTCGTCATCCATCATCACGTCAAGCGGCGAGCATAACGCTACTACTGTATCAACAACCACTCGTGGTAGCCAGACCACCACCACTACTATCCCACCAACTAGTATCGCCGTTTAAAACGAATGTGTTTTCTTTGTAATCATCATCATATGATTATCATTCCTTTTCTAATCTCAAGTTTAGCAATAATGTAAACAATAAGCAAGGTTATAATGGCATTATTTTCTTCGCCTCTTGCATTCTGATCGGGGGCAACTATACTATTAGCCCATTATGAGGTGTTTACCAGTTCACGTTTTCAACCAGATTTCTGTGATGTACTTTCGCGAGCGCGCGCTCTCTTTGCTCCCCCCGATATCGCCGACGCCATACTTACATAAGACCTTCTATGGTTGGATGGATCTATCCTTCATCTTATCGGGAAGATACGCATGATTCTTTTTTTTTTTGGCACAATGTAATTATAAACTAACAAAATGTGTATAAGGTCGCTGCGGGCTGAGTTTACTAAAATCTATAGCTAATAGTCAAATGAGTCTCAAGTCACGTGGATGACCACGCATACAAAGGCATAAGACAGCCGCATTCCCACTATTTTGACCAAATCAGGCAATGAAATCCCTTCTCCTAAAAATAATTTTAAAAAAAAAAAAAAAAAACAACATTTTCAAGCCGCGCGCGCTCACAAATCATCACCACCAAGAGCCGAGATGCTGACCACTTCGCCAGGTTTGAAAGGAGGCAGGCCAATGTATGGGCAGCCATCGCATCTAAACGCATCGCCTAGAGCACACGACCCACACGACCCGGTAGTCTTACCAGCCACCGTGAAATCTACTTCTGCCGTGTCATCCACAGCCAAAGTTACCACACTATCCTGAGCGGACCGCTGCTCATCAACACCTTTTGCTTCGGCATCCTTCAACCCACATGTACAATCCTTACAAGCCTTTCTTCGCTTCTTGCCAGGACCTGGGTCGCACTTGGCTGGCACTTGAATCACTGGTGTCAGACTCGCATCATCAATCAGGTCATTTTCGTCAATCAAGTCGTCATCGTCCTCGTCGTTCTCCTCGTTAATGCTCATCTTTTTGAATTTTGGTAGCAACACATTCTTCTTTGTGCCGTCATTGTTGCGCTTTTTCAACGATACGGGCGATGACTGAGCAGCCGGTTTGGATAGCCCGCCTCGCTGGTTGGCTACAAACCCGGACAAGAGAGCGTTGAGGTTGTTTGAGGTGCCAGCATCAATATTGACCCCTGTAAGAACCCCGCTTGGCGCTATGCTTTTGTAAATAGCCTCAAATGTGTCACTGGTTAGCTCAATAGTGTTGTCAGTGTCGATTAGGTGGACGTGGGTGTAGTAGTCTGGGCGTAGCAAGATCGCCCGGTTAGTGATCCGGTCCAGCAGCTGGTGGTGGAACACCTCCTGGCCAGTGCTATACTGGCCCATCAGCTCCTCTGCCAGCTGCGGCTTGGACACTACCGATGGTGGGAGAAGCAGCAGAAACGTGCTGCCTCCGTCTGTGCTATTGGCAATAGTCATTCCTTCGTTTTTTTTTGGTTTTTTCGTTAGGTAGTGAGGAGGAGCGAGAAGAAAATTGCGAATTCTTTTTTTTTTTTTTTTTTTTTTCCTCAAATTTTTTGCTGTTTAATAACGGCGCGCGCGAGAGGGGTGATCATTCATATCACGTGGAGTAGTCGTCACATGACATTGGCAAGTTGGGCCTGTTCTATTCGGATCTATTCTATTCTATTCCATTCAGACCAATATATATACCTTATTCATTAACAAAGTGGCAAATGACGTAAGCACGGGGAGGGGGATGGGGGATGCGCCCAACCTCCCCCATCCATCCCCCATGCATCTTGCCTTAGTGCTACGTCGGCATCATCACTAGCCTCGTTATTGTCCCAATTAATTGATTCGAATTTAAAAGTATAAGCTATCAGACAGGAGAGAGGAATACCATAGAGTCATTATTATGCTTATTTTGGTCATGTTTGGGGGCAGTTTTGTTGGGGTTTCAGAGGAAGGGCGGGCAGCTATATATATATATATGGTTGCCGATGACGATTGCGTGACTCTACCAAGTGCTTGTTTCCATCAAGATTAATTAACCCGCCCGCTCTCGAGCTCTCGGGCTCTCCCCACATGTACGTACAAAATAAAAAAAACTATAAAAGGAGGGCCAAATCTCACTCAATTTCCCTCTCTTTTTTTCTTCTTCTTCTCTTGCACGTTTTATTCTTGAGATACAAACACAAACACACACGAAACAATGACACGAACTACTCGAACTTACTCTGGTGCTGCAGACGAAGCTGAGCAATTGCCACGGTACTTTGCAAAGACTGGTCACTTTGACCAAGACCCAACCAAGGTGAAGAAGGGCGGGCATGGCAAGGGCAACTGGGGTAAGGAGGGCGATGAATTGATTGATATTGCTGGCGAATTCAACTTTCACAACTCGCGACGACACTCCAACTCTGCCACCCCAGCCGCTCAGCAAGAGTTTGGACGGCTAGCTGACCGTCACAGCATGGACGACGACGCTGTGTTTGAAGAAGACGATGACTAACTCCCTCTATTTATTATCATGTATTTTTTTAAAAAAAAGAACAAAAAGAACCAATATGTTTAAAATTGTATACACGTCTAATTCCCGAATTAAGATAGCGCAACAATAACAACCCTGCATGAAGTGGCTGCATTGGTCGATACCAACGGGGGGCGGGGGGAGGGTGGATACGTCGGCGTTGATTTCTTTTGTGGGGTAAAGTAAAGTAAAAGAAAAATATTACGTCAACAATTTTTGATTGGATACAAAAACTACAAAGAATCTTGACGCTGGCGAATGTGTAATTTATCCTTGGTCTCTTCCTCCAACTCCTCGTCGTCTTCGTCCACCTCGTCGTCGGCCTGGTCAAGCGCCTTCTGCTCGTCATCATCATCGTCGTCGTCCTCATCGTCTGGATACCCTCCCAACTTCATGACCACCTTGTCTACAATCTCGTTCCAGTCCATCATTCCGCCCATGCCAATATCACCAAACGTGCCAACCACCTTCTCAGTCGGCCGAAGCACTTCAATCCATTTCATGTCTTCTTTAATGACTCTTAGGTGGCGTTTGGTGGCTGGGTGGTTGTAAGCGTAGCTGAGCATGGCCGGGGCGATTAGAATAGGGTAAGCAGTGTTCCACGCTCTAATGACATTAGTCAGTAGGTTATCACACAGCCCTAGTGCAATCTTACTTAGTGTATTAGCCGTCAATGGCGCCACCACTAGCACGTCAGCCCACCGCCGCAGCTCAATGTGCAATACTGGGTCAGCACGCTTTTTCCAAGTCTGCCATTCATCCTCATCACGCCACACTGTAACCTGGCTAGGAATCTCACTGGGCTTGACGAACCCTTCTGCGGCTTTAGTGAGGATGAGCTGCACGCTAATCTTATCTTTACCAAAAATGTCCTCCAGCTTGTTCATAATCAGCCGCAATCTGCCCGTCGAAACTGAACCCGTAGCACCAAACAGAATGTGTAGCTTTCCGTCATTCTCTGGTAGCCGTGGGTCGCCAATGGGCTGAGGAGCAGCTGCTGCTGCCGCTGTTGCTGCCGCTACTGGTAGTTCAGGAGCAGGAACAGGAGCAGGGACTGGCTCAGGTGCAGCAATGCCCAATTCCTCCTTGTCACTGCCGCTGCCTGACCTGCTGCGGTTGGTGAATCCGGAATGGCCAACGACTTCGTCCAGTTTGAAATGCGCGTGGACGGAGGGGTGTTTTTGGTGCGGTGAGATCATCCCACTGGGCGGTGCAGAGAGCTGATCGGTGTCTGCCGTGGCGTGTTGTGGCGATGTTGCTTGTGATGATGCGTTGGATTGTTGTTGTTGCGTTGGTGGGGTGGATATTTGCAATGCTGGTTGGAGCGCAGTGGCCGATTGTGCTGATGGCTGCTGCGTCTTGTTTAAAATCGGCTCTTTTGGCCGTGGTGGTGGCTGCTGCTGCTGTTGTTGTTGTTGGCGGTGTTGCTCCATAAATAATTTACTAGACGGTAATTTGTCAATTCGTAAATCCGGTTTGCGTCGGGACATGGTTTCCTGTGTTTCAAATATATACCGCCAGCTTGACACCAAACAAGAGAAAAAGCTTAATAGGGTTTTTAAAAAAGTTGTTGGGTCCAATTTTTTTTGGGCGCCTTTTGCAATTGCTCCCAAATGTATTGGCGCACGTGATGTAAGGTACCGGTCACGTGTGCTTATCAAGTCGGACCTTGTAAACAAGTGTTGAATGTCTTGGTGTTATCAGTACTATCAGCTTAGTATCCTGTATCTATAAATTTGGGATTTTCGATGCAAGAGCGGACCACAATGACCTAGAATTCTTAAAAGGGATTTCAAGATTCGCATGTTCATATGTAAGAGATGGCGATGGTTGTGGCGCAACAATGGTAAAAGACCTAGATTCCCTCTTCTTCATCATCCAATCAGTGTCAGTAGAGTTGAATATACCTGGGGCGGCCCAGGTCAGGGTGAATCTGGTTGCTGACTTTATTATACACGTGAAACTTGGACCAAGTGGCTGTGTAATGGCCGCCTCCCCATGTGACGCGTTGTTCGAGTGCTTTTGCATTCAGTAGTTGATGGGCAATGTTAATATCTTTGTTCATAATGAGTGGGTCGTCGTCTAGCCACTAAATCTATTTTGCGTTTGGGTTCTCGGAAATGTTTGTCGCAGCCTGACAAGAGACTATATTTTGTGGGTTGTTCTGCTTAAGAATTCTCCTCTTCCGTGATGTCAATATCATGCTCTTTATTATCTAGCACATCTGTTTCATGTTCTTTGATCAGCCCTGTCCAGTTATTTTTTTCTCTTGTTGGCTGCCACTCTAGTTTATTGCTCGTCTCGCTGACAAACGTTTCGGCTCTCAATAGGCCACTGTCAGCACATGTGTACGTACCTACATGTATGGCACATATATATGCGTCTCTCCATATGTAGCGTTTGAAATGCGATCGATCAATCTCATAGTGGCGATCAAAACACGAGCCCCTTATAAGAATTCGCTAGATCGGATCTCAGCCGCACTTCCGGAGTAAAACAGACAGTTCCATTAATATACATGTATAGCGCCGTATTCGTCCAAGTCGCTGAGCACATTATGGGCGTGCAGTTCTAACATTTTATTGTTTTTCTAGACCAGTGCTGGCGTTAGTATCCGCACACATATATATGGATTTAGGAATGAGAGTGAATCGATCGGCATTTCTGATCGATCTTGAATTAACGAGCGTGTAAAAGTGTAAGCTTGTATACATGGACACTTGTCTATCGCTTGTTGTATAAGCTTATATATACATCTGATGAATTTGATCGAGATCAATTAATCAAACGATTAATGTTATGCATATATATATTATTATTATAATCACGATGGTTCTATTAAATTCGATTCCCTGGATACTGCTCGCTTGCACGTATATGTACGCATGATCATTCGAATACACCCGACTCAACCAAATATTCTTCGATAAACTGATTCCACTCATTAATGTATATACGAATAGCTGTATCTGTAAAACTATAAATACAGACCTTCAATCCCTCCGTCATTTTAAATCCATCTACACTAGCAAACACACTCTCTCAAGCACCCAAGCAAACCACACAAAAAAACAGTCACTCTTTTACATTCTTTCTAACTACCAATCCACTCTTTTTAACAATGAAATACACTAATGCCATCTTCACCGCTGCTGTCGCTTCCATCGCCGCTGCCGAAACTACTTCATGCGAAATTGAACCATCTGTGGACGTGCAAGTCAAAGCTTCCCTTCACTTGGACACTGTGTGTTTTCCAAACTGCCCTGAGCCAACAACTGCCACTCCAGTTCCTACAACTGCCACTCCAGTTCCTACCATTCTTCCATATGAAGAGCCTGTAACAACAGAGGAAGAAGCTACTGCCACTACCACTAGCGTCACGGTTGTTGCCGACGTTGAAACTGTCCATGAAACCAGCACCGTTTGCAACGAAAAGGAATGTATTGAAAAGTCCACCATCACATCATCAGAAGCTCCAGCTGCTACTACTACAAATGAAGGACCAGAAAACGCTCCAGTCGAGTCGGAACTTTGTGAAGAGGAAACTGTTACCGTTAATGAACAACCAACACCATCCCAAACCGCACCGGTTGAAGAACAACCAGAACCAACCCCATCAGCTCCAGCGCAAAGTACTCCAGAAACGCCATCTGAATCTCCAGCCAACGCACCAACCTCTGTGAGCCCAGCTGCGTCTCAACAACCACCTGCAGCGGGAAACGTCTCCTCTCCATCTGCCCCTCAACAAGCCGGAAATGTCTCATCTCCATCCGCTCCTCAACAAGCTCCAGCTGATACTTGTGGTCCAGATGGTGCTTCTCCATGCGAAGACTCTGGTATCGCGCAAGGTACTGCTTCTCAAATGACCTTGTCAATGGCCGTTATTGCCATTGCTGGTGGCGCCGTTTTGTTGTTCTAAAAAAAAAAAAAAAGATCTCATCAGTTTACTATAGAGAGTAATACCCCCTTTTTAATTTATTGTACATTATAATATTTAGCCCTTTAGGCATCAATTGTCGTTGGGATTCATTCAAAAATTTTAATTTCCTTCATGCTAAAACATCACGTTTCTGCTCCTTTCATTTCCAGCTCGTGCTGACGTTTCCAGCCCTTTTTGCGCTGGCGTTCTTCATATAATTCTTGCGATTTCAGCACGCGATCGACAATCGTCTTTGTGCTCATGTCAGAGTACTTGTGCGTGCCAATTTCTTGATAAATATCCAATTCGCGGCAGAGATTGTACCGTTCAGTGGTAGAAGTTGGACCATGCAGCACCTTGACGACTTTACCACCAACCATCTGGTCAAGGTATTCAGTAGTGATATCTCTAGGGGCGTTCAACACAACGCCATCGACATATCTACACTGCAAAACGCATAACGCCCGTTCAAACTGGTTCATGATTGGGTAGTTTGCACCCTCGTCTTCATTAACTGTTTGATCAGACTGCACGCCTACAACAACGGCCGCCCCGGACGCCGCCTCAGCCCGTTCACGCACCAACCGCAGAAACTCAATATGCCCGCCAAAAAAAAGATCAAACGCGCCATCAACGTAATAAACATTCTCCAGCTTTGCACAAATCTCCTCGCTAGGCGGGACAAGCTGTGTAAGCGTATTCTCATTCCAAGTGTAGACACCGGACCCGCTGCTTTTCCCGTCTGCGCCAGAAGCATATGCTGCAAACCGTTCCGGGTCTTCATTAAACACGTCCGGGGTTAATAAATGATGGTCAGAGTTTGAGCTCAGCATGCGGCCAACCAGGTCCGTGGTGGAGATGTTTGGGGTCCGCTTAACCACAATAAACCGGCCCATTTGCTTAACAACACTATAACAGTCGTTCCCGTCAGCATCGGTGGTGATGTCGTCGCCGTGGACTACATATTTACAGCCATATTCGTCCATAACTGCTGGATCAGTCACGTACGGGGCCCCTGGCACGCTGGTACTCGACCATTTACACGCCTCGACGGCCATCACCCGCTCATCTAGCGTCATCACCACCGGACCCTTGTTTTTGAGAATATCCGCGTCCGTGTGAACTCCAACATACAGCTCATCGCACAGCTCCCGCGCTTGTCTCATGGCGCCAGCATGGCCTGGGAAAAAAGATTAAGATTGGTTAGTGGTTCTTGCCGTTTGATGAATGAATTTGGAAATGAACTTACCGTGATGGGCGAAATCAAAACACCCGTCAATCCAGATCTTCCGTTCGTCTAGTTCTACTACCATGTTGATGTCTGAGTTGTGTGTTGGGTGAGGTGAAGAATATCACAAGTGAGTGTCGGGATGGGAGGAGAAGAGAACGAAAGAAAAAAAAGTCCCAATATATATTATTATTATAAGGGGGAGGCCCCACAACTGTTCAGGGCGATTCTGCCCCCCCAACATGAGGGGCACAATTCACCATCTTGTTGGCCCTAACCTTCACAACGGAGAATGCGTTTCTGGCTAGCTCCTGACTGGTTGTGGCGTTCAAGCACAGCCATTGCGCTGGCAATAAGCGGGTTGAAGTGAACGTTAAGCTCAACAAAAAATTCCCAAAAATTTCATGTGACAAAAAAAAAAAATTTCTCTCTCTCTATTGGATACATAAATGCTGGTTAGTAGTCAAAGCCTGTGCATCCTGAGCATGCTTAATCTGCGACGTGCAGTTCTCAACTGGAACATCGACAATTGACTCGGCGGGGGAGGATTGCGAATCAGACAGAGACGGCGGTCTATCCACCTCCTCATCTTCCTCTTCTTCCTCGTTAGTAGTATGGTCCCTGTTCAACGTATACCGACTAAACTGTTGCTCAAACGGCGAGACTTGATGGTGAGCCGCTGCCATTGGGGTAGCAAACGAGCTCGTTTCGGAATCATGGCTATGGTTATGGTCAATCTCGCACAATGTTTCGTCGTATGCCGGCGGTGACTTGATGCAATACGGCGGCGGGCTAAGGAACGCCGTTGACGCACGTCTTTCAAACCCTACTGGAATCCCTACCGATGATGGGTTCCGAGCCAGACTTGGCCGGGTATACTCTGGCAGTTCCAGATTTTTTTGAATACAATTCTTGTGAAGAAGCGAGATTGGCGAGTCGATGCTAATCTCAAAATACTTTCGCTTGCCGTTCTCCATTTTGGACAAGCGCAGTACAATCTTGATCCAATGATGTACTTTAATATTCTCATATGTGGAGTTTGGGTGGAGCAGGTCGCGCTGGTTGGACCCAAACGCTTTGGGAATGTAGACTTGAAAATCATACTCGCACGGCTCGTTGCTATCCACCAACGATCCGCCCAGCCCGCCCGTGGCCGACACTTGTTCTTTGAGAAGGTAGCGACGGGTTGGCTCGGTGCGGTGGACTTTACGTTTGCGGCAGCAGTACTCCACATTCTCGCTCAGGTAGATGCGAACTCTATGGCACTTCATGTCTGGGTTGAGCCGCTGCATGCAAAAGTGCATTGGAATGTGCGTGCCAATGGTGAAAAGCTTTCCGGCAATCGTGATGGAATACTTCATTTGCGATTCCCAGCTCTTGTCAATATTGATTGGCTCAACGCATTCCAAGTCGTTATAAGAAGTGGACCGCACAACCTCAACCTCCTTCACCCCGCTCAGATTGCTCTTGAACGCGCCGGCTCGCTGGATCGTCCCCTCCAGCTCATACTTGACACACCCGTAGTTTGTTTTGATGGTCTCTGGCATGGTGTGAGGCAGAGGCAGCTCAAAGTTGTAAATGTACTCGCCTGGCTCAAAAAGCCGGTATTTTTTGGCATGCACGTCGGATTCGTCCCGTTCCTGTTTCGAGAATGACCGGTGAGGCGCTAAAAGAGAAGAGTCGGTTGAGATATTGTTGTTGGTTAGTGACGGAGTTGATGACCCGGATGCAGTTTGTTGGTCGTGGAATCGTACGAGATGTGCGCCGCTTGAGACCTGTGCTGTTCGGACTGAAGAGTCAAAGAACGGCCATGCATGTGAGTAGATTGTCTTGGACTCGCTCATGTCGACTTTGGCAGGTGGGATCCCCTCTGGCCATTCAGTCTTGGCCGTGCCGTTGAATGTTAGTGTAATGTTCTTGATCTTGGTGGGTTTGGTCGTCCGGATAATCAGCGAACCTCGTAGCATTGCCGGCGTCATGTCTCTTGATTCATGCTTTTGCAGCCCGTTAAGGTAGATTGTCGGCTCGACCAGGATTATCGACATGTACACCCCGTTGGCAGCGTCGATTGTGTTTTCGTCAAAGTTGGAGCATGACGACGGGTACATTGGCGAATGGTTATTGCGACTTGTTTTTATGTACACCATCTTTTTTTTATTATATTTATGATACCGTAGAATAGAACAAACGAGTAGAATAAAGAAAAAAAACCGCGGGATCCGGAAATTATTCTATATATATAAGAAAAGAAAAGAAAAGAAAAGAAGGAAGAGAAAAAAAAAATTCTGTCTCAAACTATTCTAGTATAAACGGAACCAAGAAACCACCGGCATATAATGTACTATATAGGCCGGCTAGTAAAAAGGTTGCGCAGAATTCAACAAAAGTAACCATATGTTTGTTTCTGTTTCTTACCGGGCGAACCGCAAGACAAAAATTTTCAAAAAAAAAAACAAAAAAAAAGTGGCTGCGGCGTGGCGTTGACGTACATGGACAAGAGGTTTATTATTACTAATTAATAAGACCTGTCATAGTATATATATAAGCTTGCTTTATTATTATCGGAATTATCGCAGATCAGACTTATCTAGACCCAGTCACGATTGCGATCAGCCTAGGAGTCCAAGAGAGCTGGGACCTGGCCGGGGGTGTTTTACGGTTTGGATTTCTGTATCGGGATGAAGCTTATGGAAGCTCCCAAACGGCTGAAGCATGGGGGGGAGTGAGAGCTGCCGGCTAGCCGATATCGCTGGGGGAGAAAGCAATTTAGAAGAAACCACGTACGCACCTAAATACCGAGACCCGGTCTAGCATCCGGTTTCTACTATCGATAGAAGCTTTTAAGTAAATTGTCAGGGTTGAGGTAAGCTTAGCTGTTCTCGTCCAACACCGTCGCTGGCCAATAAGTAACCCGCCTTTTGTTTCAATGACCAAAAATAAACCAGTCATTTAACCTTAGTTATAATAATCAACGTTTTGTACCTGTATATACACATCTACGTAATCGAAATCATGCAGGATGATGTTTATCATGCAGCCCACGTAGATATCAACCGGCCGGCCGTGAATTTTTAAATTTAAGCCGATCGCGAGGGGGGCAAAGAGGCTGGGTGATTCCGCCGATGTCGATCATATGAGGCTCGCGACCGGCTTTGTTCTATAGCTCTAGAGCTGTGACGTCCGGGATTATGTGCAAGCAAGTCCGCACCGACTTTTTTTTTGTTTTTTGTTTAAATTTTTGTTCTGGATCGTTAAATAACAATATTATTGGTACTGCAGAGAAAAAATTTAAAAGAGTCATGACTGCAGGAGTCTATGGCATCATCATCTTGGTCGACGAGATCTTCATCAGACCTCGTGGTGGGGTGGATTCCTGATTCGGAACCGACGGGCCGGGATTGCCGACCAAATTGGGTCTGGACTTGCGGGCTTTTTATGCGGTACCCGGCAGACTTTGTATGAAACAGCTTTGGATTCCTTATTTTGTGCTTGAAACAGGTCATAAGATTAAGCTTTGGACGCTTGGGTACTGTCTTTTTTTTTCTCGCGTCCACGAGAATAAATAAATGATCCGGCGCCCTGGTTTGACTGTGTGGATCCCGAGATCTACGCCTGTCGTGCTTATAATTATAATTAAGGGCCAGCCAAGGTATACGTATACGTACTCATATATATAGAGTCAGGTTATTATCCGTGGTGCAATAACATTGGGAAAAACTGCGGTCATCCGATCTCCATCGTCCTGGCATGATGTAAATCGACCCTTAAGGCCTAAGCTTATAATAAGTCTTATATAAATTTTAACAAAGCGGTAGATCAATCTTGGCCAGACTGCGGCCCATGGCTGCATACGAAATATTAATGGGGATCCCCGGCCGGCTCGTGCGCGATGATGATCACGAGGTTTCGAACGAACGCGGTCCACTTTGCAATCGGCCCCCGCGAACATTATTCTTATATCGGATACCCTATAGCTTATACACGCACAATGTAGGTACCATATGCACCTCATTTTCGATCGCGGATTCCAAACGACATGGTTTGACCTAGGGAGCTTACGATAATACAGTATAGTTATAACGTACTTACTGACGTCCGTCGAAACCCTATTCAGATATCCCGTTTTCAGAGCGCAATATACATACCGCTTAATTAATCACGTTGACTACTAGGCATTATAATCCATGAAACATCTTTTGGCTATGGCAGTTTCATGTTATAAATACACAGCCCCGACTAATAACTATTTATATTTTCTTCCAATTGATTAATAACAGGTGTTGATGTGGGGGTTGTTTCATCTTAAAAGGAAATGTTAATATTATCAGTAACACATTAAAGTAGCTCAGCCGCGTCTCCGGACCACTCGAATATATACCTATGTGAGGCGCCCATATTTGCTAAACTATACTGCGGTTCACCTGATTTTCCTATTGCAATTGACGCCATGGTGCACCCGGCTATATATATATATATATATATAGTAACCTTGAGTTGAATTGTAGGGATAACGGTGGGTATACCATGGTACACCAATGTTTTGGAGCACTGTTGCGTTATCTACAATTTGAAGTTCAACGCTGGTTTCCAGTACTCACGTGGATATGTACTGTAGACTGGGCGTGTAGGCGTTGCTAATAACGTTAACGACCGTTTATTGATAATATTGACAAAAATGGGGAGAAACACTCCTCATGAGATACAATTTCATACCAGCTGACTTGACCTTTAGCTCAAACATTGCAATCATATGGGCCAAGACAGAATGACGCTTGGCTCTGGCAAGCACCTGAACAAAAATTAATACTGTCTCATGTTGTGTAAGACTTGAGGCCTTGCAGTGCTCGAGCTCGTTCGTGTTGCTGCCTAGAGCCATTATAGACTTTACAACTATAGTACACGTGGCTTGGCAACACGCTTTGGTTGCTGCGCAGACCTTATTATTACACGCTGACAACGGATAAGGCTTATTTATATAAACGCTCACCTGATAGATATCAACAACAATCAGCTGTAACAAAACCCAGGTAGGGGTGCCAGACCTTGATTTACGCGTGCCAATTGTTTAACCTCCGATACAGAACACCGATATCTGAAGTGGAGGTGACACACTTATGCAGCAAAGAGTCGGGGATTGTCGGCGATGTTTGCCGTTTGGCGTGTATATTGCGGTCTGGGTTGGGATTGATTTTACAATTGGATAAAAAAGATCGGAGGGTCGGGGGTGGTCGGCGGTGTTACACGTTTGGCGTGTATATTGTGGTCTGGGGCCGATCCTTAAGATTCGAGAAGGGTTGGCCCACCTCTGTGTATTCGGTGCGTTTTTGCGCGTGTATATTGTGGTCTGACGTATTGATCAAAAGTGCACTCAAACAAGTGTAGAAGAATGACATTGTCAACAGGGTTCATCGACCAAAGGCCCTTGACCAATTTAACTGCGGCTCGGAGTGTTTCAGCGCGTTTTTCGACGTGACCCACGGTACATTGTAACTATACTATACAGGCGGAGTATCAAGTGTGTGTATACATTTGTGGTATACCTTAACTGGTAAGCTTCCGTCTTCCGTATTCCTAGTTCGGACCTCCGTTTTGATGCTTAGAGACACATCACCCCCCATGGGGATTATCAATTAGCCAACAAAATTTAAATTGAGCCTTATAAGGCCTATTAGGCCAATTCACTGAGACTTGAGGCTTATAATAATGTCCCTTTCATATGATATCACAGCACCGCCAGTGCTGCGTTGCTATAGAAACATGATACAGCCCAGAAATTAATCGTTTTTCTGGAGTGGGGCCGCGCGCTGCAAAGCGTAAAAAACAGAGTCGATCAATACTTCAGCAGTAATATTACTTAAGCCAAAATATCTGCCCCCAACAGTTTACATGTGAAAAAACAAGCATGAAAAAGTATCGATCTTGACTAAAAAAATTTAACAGTTTTAAAGCTTAGTTTAGTAGTCCAAGATTAGACGAGAAACTACTTTTGTGGGTTTCCAAAGAAAAAAATCATGGCCCACTTTCTCATCAGCCACTAGCCACATTTCCCCAGGCAACAACAACACTTATCCCCTTATAAGCAGTTCTTTTCTATTGGCTCGTATTCTTATCGGCCCCCGCTCCCCGCGGGCGGACGAGACCGATATCGGGGGGCTGAACCAACCACGGCGCTTGAACCAAAATCACACGCTGAAATTTCCCACCCCGCCAGAAGTACTGCGCGGAAGAAGAGAGAAGAAAAAAAAGTGACTAATTTAAAGCGCTTAATTCTCTCCTTCTTTTTTCTTCCTTCTTTCTCTTCACTTATAGAACAAAATGAAAGTCTCTGAAAAGCTTCAGCAGGCACAAAAGGTGTCTAGCACCCCGACCTTTTCGTTTGAATTCTTCCCACCAAAGACCAGTCAAGGGGTACAGAATTTGTACGATCGGATGGACAGGATGTACGATCTGGGTCCACAATTCATTGACGTTACGTGGAACGCTGGCGGGCGGCAGTCGAACCTTACTCTAGAGATGGTGTCCAACGCTCAGTCTGTGATTGGGCTGGAAACGTGCATGCACTTGACTTGTACAGGCATGCCAAAGGAAAAGGTGGAAAATGCGCTTAAAGACGCTTACGCTGGCGGGTGTCGCAACATTCTGGCGCTACGAGGCGACCCTCCACACGCCTCTGACGGAGTGTGGCGACCAACTGACGGCGGGTTTGAGATTGCTGCCGACCTTGTACGATATATCCGTGCCAATTACGGCGACTACTTTGACATTGGCGTGGCTGGGTACCCAGAAGGCCACCCGGAGGAGATGGACGAGGACAAGCTCATTGGCTACTTGAAGGACAAGGTGGATGCTGGTGCCACATTTGTCATTACCCAAATGTTCTACGACGCGGATAATTTCCTAAATTGGGTGCGGAAATGTAAAAAGGCTGGCATTGAGGTGCCAATCATCCCAGGGATCATGCCAATCTCCACATATGCCAGCTTTATGCGACGAGCTGGCTGGTGTGAGATTAACATTCCACAAAATTTTTTGGACGCATTGGAGCCTATTAAAGGCGACGATGCGGCTGTGCGGCAGCGAGGCACTGAGCTCGTGGCCGACATGTGCCAAACCATGCTAGACTCGGGTCTAATCACCCACTTGCATTTCTACACCATGAACTTGGAAAAGGCTACCGTTATGGTCCTGGACCGGTTGGGTGTGTTGGAAAACGCTCCAACCCCTACCCCTCGACTGGTCAACGCTGACCGTAAAAACCCACCTCTACCATGGCGGCAATCCCTGGCGTTGGGCCGAGAAGAAGAATCGGTGCGGCCAATCTTTTGGAAACACCGGAAACACTCGTATGTGGCTAGAACCCAGGACTGGGATGAATTCCCAAACGGCCGATGGGGCGATTCCCGATCCCCAGCATTTGGCGATATCGAGCCGTATGGTGTGTTGATGAAGCAAACAGCTGCAAAGGCGTTGGAGCTATGGGGATATCCCAAGACCGTGGAGGACTTGGGTCATCTCTTTTCCCAATACGTGGCTGGCGACTTGACAACATTGCCGTGGTCTGACGAGCCAATATCCGACGAGACTGACCCAATCAAGACCCAGCTTATCGACCTGAACAAACGAGGCTTCTTGACTGTGAATTGTCAGCCTGCTGTCAATGGCGTTCGGTCAAACCACCCAGTTCACGGGTGGGGTCCAGCCAACGGATACGTGTACCAAAAAGCATACCTCGAGCTGTTTATCAGCCCTGAACGGGTGGCAAAGGTGATTGAAGCGATTGAGAATGACCGTGACATTACCTACTATGCCGTCAACAATGCCGGCGACCTGAAATCCAACTCTCCAGTGGACGGGCCAAACGCAGTCACGTGGGGGATCTACCCAGGTAAGGAGGTGATTCAACCAACCGTTGTGGAAAAGATTTCCTTCCTGGCGTGGAAGGATGAAGCGTTCAGCTTGGGTAAGGAATGGGCACACTGCTTTGATCAAGCCAACGAATCGCGACAGTTTGTTGACTCCATCGTCGACAATTGGTGGTTGATCAACATTGTCCACAATGACTTTCAAAACCCGCTCGGTATTTTTGAAATCTTTCAAAACGTCTAAAAAACGAATACCACCACCACCACCACCACCTCGCCGGGTCGGTCCAAATTTCAGAAAAGGGGAAACTCAACTTTTTCTCGACAATCAAATTCACCTCATGAATCTTTTCAACATTATTTATATTATTTTTTTTAACGACCCCGTAACGATTTTCAACAACGTGTGTATAAAGTATTAACGAATTAGCAATCTATAATAGATGGAAGAATATCGTTCAACAATCGATATTCATTTAAACCTATAAAAACATTTATAAAACACTCAGCATTCCGGCGCACCGTTCCCGAATTATTGAAAGTTCCTTAATACCGTGGTCGCCGTCCTCGCTCTCCTCGATCCAGTTGTCAATAAGTTTGACGGCCTTGTTGCCTATTTGGATGGCTTCGTTGCGGCGGTTTTGGTTTTTTAGCTCCGACATTTGTTTTTCCACGCTGAGAACCCACCGTGCGGCTTTCTTGGCGGCAAGTTGGTCCTGTACGTTAGTAGCGGGTGGTGGCTTTGCGTCCATTTTTCCTGCAATTGAGGATATTTGCGCCATGCTATTTTTTAGTCCTTCCAAGTCCAGCTTGTCCATTTCGTTGTCGTTGTTGTCGCCCTCCTCCTCGTCTTGGTAGTTTGTCTTCATGGATTGTAGGGTGCCACTTGCGCTGATGAGTTTGTTGTAGTTGTTGTACACCAGCGCCTTTTTCTTGGAGTTTAACGCGCCGAGCTGCTGTATCAGTGCCTTTTCGTGTCTAATGAGGTGTTTCATGTCGCTGGTCTTGAGCAGCTTTTGGACGTAATCGTCCACTTCCATGCCATTGTCAAGCTCGCTCTGTTCGTAGTCTTCATCGCCGAGCTCGCTGAGAATTTCGTCGTCCGAGTCGTTGTCTGAGCCGTTGGTAGTGGTGGTGTTGCCAGAAGGTGACGAGCCATTGTCAATGCTAAAGCTATTGTCTGGGGTCGGGGTGCGGTTTTGAATCTTGTAGAATTCACGCAGCCTGCGTCGTGCCAGGTCCGCGTTCGACTCGACAGTGTTGACAGTGTTGACGGTGCTCGTGCTTTCGCTGGAGAGGCGGCTGGCAGTATTGCCTCGTGGTGGGGCTATTGACGACATGCTGTTAATGAATAATAATAATAAAAAACTCCCAAATTTCGGTCCAACAACGAGGGAGGTCGGCGCTCCGACGTGTTTCAAATTTTCCTATAATTACTCGTCGCCAGTTAAAAGCTTTTTTTTAACAATCCCTTCCGATGGCTTATGATCCTGTGTCGGTAGCTGAGTAGTAGTGTGCACTGACATCCACCTCGATCGGATATCGGCGCTTTTTTTTTTTTTTTTTTTTTTTTTTGGGGGTCGATGCGCGTACATTATGGTCCGTGTCTAAATCATGGCATCGACAGGACAGCTTTAGTTGCACCAATTTTGCCGGGCCGGGACGCTTGGGACACTAATTCCGCCCCAACTCATCCATTTAAAACACGCGTAGGGGCAGCCGTGTCGGTAACATGGATACCTTATTGCTTTGAGAACGTTGCCGCACGATGAGACATTGCTACATCACGTGATCCCCCAAATATCGGATATATATAACCGGTTGAGAAATACAGGGTTTTTGTCATACTAGCGGTCCGTGCAACTCCCGGGCCTGGGCCCCGGGGATGCGCAGCGGCGGGGAGCTCTAGATGGGGATGAGCGGGCAGAACTGCGGGCACTCATTTTCCCACTGCGACAACTAAACCATATAATCCCGGATGTATATAATGTAGCAACCCTTTTGAAAAAACGCTAAAAACGCGTGCACATTTGCTATATATGAGTCCAGACCGATTAAATTCTAGAAGGTGGGCATATATGAACCTTGAAAATCGGACTGATGTGTAAGCTTATGACCTTTTCAAGCAAATGAACATTGATAAGGTTCATGAATTTCCACGCGCACTCCACAATGACGTGGCTCCTCTGCAACTATACTTTACAACCCGGAAAAAGTCCAGTTTCTTTCCTTTCTTCTCTATTTAGATCATGATTCAAAAGGCCAACCTTTACGAGACTCCACCTCCACCTGATGTGAAAAGGGTGTGGTCAGCATTGCTTACCAACAGCCAGTACCTGCCAGGCCTACTCACCCTTGTGTACGCCCTCCGCAAGACACGGACCAAATTCCCATTTCTACTTCTCTACACTGATGGATTGGACGAGGCAAGCCACGAGCAGATTGAAGAGCTCGGTATTTACAAGGTCCGGATAGAAACGCTCAAGCCCACTCATTTACCTCAGCTCGCAGTCGATGATTCCCGTTTCCACGAGACGTGGTCCAAAATCCAGATATTCGGCCTACTTCAGTTTGACCGGATTGCGGTTCTGGACTGCGACATGGCAGTCATCCAGAACATGGACGAATTGCTGGAAGATGAGGAAACGTTACGGCTGACTGATGGCACCCCACTAGCAGCCTGCCATGCATGTGTTTGCAATCCATATAAACGGCCGCAGTACCCTTCCAATTGGGTCCCGGGGAACTGCGCGTACACGAACCACCACCACCACAAGCCCAGCAATAGCATACTAGGCCCGACCTCAGACCGGGGAATCGGCATGATTAACGGTGGGCTGGTTGTTATCAAACCCTGCCCAGTTGCGTACAAAAAATGCATCAAGCTAATGTATAGCGACCGCCCCATGCACTACAATTTCCCCGACCAGGAGCTTATCAGCGAAGCAATGGACGGGAACTGGATCGGTCTGAGCTACAAATACAACGCGCTCAAGACTCTGAAAAACATACATGCTGATGTATGGGACGAGAATGAAGTAAAAAATATTCACTACATTCTCTCGCCCAAACCGTGGGACCAGATGGCTGGGGTTGTAGACGATACTAAGACATTTATTTTTTGGCAAGAGCTGAATACTGAGCGTAAGCTAGATTATAAAGGATGAAATATTATCTACTTTGGTACAAGGTCCACCTCGGATAGTGTCGCTGGCACCTCCCCCCCTCTTCACCCGTGGTGGTAGCGTAGACACGCTAACGGCTTAGCGCAAACGGGCGTGCATTAGTTTGTACAAACAGAGGCCGGACCACGATATACGCGCGCGGTGGTGATCAAGCTAGGGTAAAGGTTTCAAAACTTTTGATAGTAAAATAGTTCTTCTATATGCTTTAGAGGGTGGAGATGAACGTGTCGTCGTTTGCCGACCCGATTTAGTAGTCTCCGCTGTTTCCACTTGGCGATTGCCAAACTGCTTTTCCCAGAATATGGTTGTCGCGGTTGTTCTCGTGCTTGTCGCCGAGGGCTTAATGACTTTAAATACTCTTGCATCCCATAGTTCAAAAGCGCGTCTTTTTATTGTTGCAGCGGATGCGTGGAACGAATCGATCGAGATATCGAAAGGCTTATGTAAGGCTTACGTGGGGCTGCCCTGGTCTATACGTGTCCAGTCGTGTGATCATATTTTTGACACGGCTCTAGATCGATCCTGTGAGATGCTTATAAGCTTTTTAAAATTGATAATATGAACTTTGATAGTACAAAACTACAATATCCTTACAATGGGCCAATGCCCAAGCCTAGCAGACCCTTAGATTGTCGCTTCTTTAGTACGCTGCCAACTACCGAGCCCTTGTCGCTATCCTTAGAAGAGGAATGTTGGTTTGAGTTGGCCACACCTCCTGCATTACCGCCATTGCCACCATCGGAAGCTGGACCGCCAATTCCCAGAGAGTCTCCACCTCGAGCACCGCCGCCGCCGTTACCGCCCACACCACCGTTATCACCGTGAAGAGTAGTCTCGTCACCCGCTGGAACTGGGTTTGCGATTGCAAAAGTAGACAAAAGAGCGATCAAAGTATAAGTGAATTTCATTGTTGATTGTATTGAAAGAAAAAAATAAATAAGAGTAGGAAATTCGACCGCCTTTTATAGTGTGGGGTCAGCCCCAACTGTTGTACGGGTCGAACCGCAGCTGGGCCACCTTTTTGTGATACGCGATGATCTTCAACATTCGCCCGATTCGGATCTAAGCGAGCGCGTTCTTATATATATGCATGCATGTATAATCCCCACGTACCATGGATCGGTGAATTGTTGGGTATACATTAATTGATTTTGCAGAGTGCGGTATACGGCCGCGTAAGTTTATGTCGTGATTGGAATATACATAGCGTTAGATCCCTCAGCCTAATAGTCCTTAGAGTGTATTGATACGGAGACTAGACTGGTATGGTTAGACAGCAAAGATGAAGGTTACCCACTGGTGACACTGCGGGGTGACAAGGATATGTAACGAAGGGGAAGTATACGTACTGTAAAATGAATATATTGAATATCTAGATATATATTACGAAGCTTGCCTTATCCGATCGATACAGTTTCGAAGCATGATCCGTGACTGTGGGTCATGGATTTTTTTGCTATCGATCCGTATACGGTCAACCGCACGTGTACAGAGGCATTAATACTAATACTAATTTTTTTTCTTTCGGAAAGTGGCTTATAGATATATTAAGTAAACTTGACCCGTATACGTAAATTTATATATACTAAATTCATGTTTGCCATGGCGCTTTCTAGAAGGAACATTCCAACAGGCTTAATTGGGTACCATACCCTTGGGATATTCCTCCCAACAAATTTATTGATCATGAGCGCGCGCGCCCACGACCGCCGCACAAATCGAATTAAATTGAATAACATTCCATGGTAGGGAAATGGTGGTAGTAGAGGAATACGAGATCTCGAGGCATTGTGTGCATCTGGGCTACCCTGACCAAGTTCAGGCAAATTAAGTGTCAGCCGCATTGCCTGCTTCTTACTGATCATGAGAAACGGTTGGGGCGGTCATGGTGACTATTTAAACGATCGTATGTATATCTATGGCGAGTTTTTGCAACGCTTACTCGGCCCCTTTTCAAAGTCAAGACAAGTGATGTTAGATCTGCGGACGTTTCATGTCGATTGTTTGTACAGACAGTCACGCCATTTCCAACTCTTTTTAAGATCCAAGATATAATGTTCAATATTAAATTAATGTGTTTTATACATGTAGGTGATAACTAAGTGAATAGAAAATATCCAGGTTGTAAGGATCTTCCAGACAGTTAAAGCAGGCTGCCTAGAAGGCCACCCTGACTGTTGGAAGAACCAGAAGAATGCTCGTTAGAGTTTCGCTTTAGGATTGACCCTACGACAGATCCCTTTGAGCTGTCCTTAGATGACGCTTCTTGGTTTGAGTTGGAAACACCGCCAGCGTTACCACCGTCACCACCGTCACCAGCTGGGCCACCGATTAGCAAGGAGTCGCCACCTCGAGCACCGCCGCCACCATTGCCGCCTACACCGCCGTTATCACCGTGGATAGTTTCAGTGTCACCAGCTGGTGCTGGGGCAGCCAAAGCCATTGAAGCAATGGCAAATAGAATAGAGGTAGAGAATTTCATTGTTTGTGTGTGTGTAAATGTGAGTATGTAGTGATAAGACTGGTTTTAAAAAAAAGAGAAGAAAAAAATCAAACCTTTTGGGGGAACATCACTCCTCTTTTATAATATTTTGCGAAACCAGGGAATTTAATCCTTCTATTCCAATACACCATTGCAATGTTTTTGGGTGCGTATAGTCCCCTGGATTGGACAGATCGTTTGTTTTGACAGCGCTTAGGCAACCAGGGAAAAAGAAAAGAAAAGAAAAACCTTCACTTCCTGACCCCCGGGATTGGTCAAAAATGGATAGAAAGAAAGATCTGCAATATTGTGAGCGAGATCAGATCTTTTAAAATTGATAATATTCATGATGTATGATCGATCCGGATCAGATGCATGCATATATTCAAACAACTTTATAACCCGGCAGCGGCCGGGGCCACCTTCTTGGATGCACACGTCGATGGTATCGGGGTATTTGATCGACATGACTGGGTTAAATTTAGTTATTATGATCTGAACATGCATCCATGGGTTAAAAGGTCTCGATATATACGTATACGCACGTACTGAAAGAATCGAGGGGGGAGAGTATGTGACGCTCGCGCAAGCACCCCCGACCCGGTTGGAATCTTGAGAAAAAAAATGCACGCGCTCGATTGTGCGGCTTTTATAAATTCTGCCCGGCGCCGCCGACGCTGATAAAAAGCGGAGTTACCCCTGTAGTAATCCATGGCTTGATCTGAGCTACAGTACTACGTATACGTTGCCAGGAATCGATTACATACGTGGGGGATATTGGCACAAATTGTTTAAAGTAAAGTAAAGTAAAGTCAATTGAAAAAAGATAAGGAGCCGGCTACAAGTAACAGACTATAAAGAAATCGAAAGTAAAAAATAACAAAAAGATCAAGGAAGAATCGAAAAGCGCGATTGATTCATCACAAGATTTAGTAGAGAAGGCCGTGTCGGTTGTTGTTGTTATTGTTGTCGTGTTGGTTGTTCCAGTGTTGGTTCTTGTACTGCTCGTTGTTTTCCCAGTGTTGGTTCTTGTGTCGTTCATTGTTCTCCCAGTGAGCAGAGTTACCGTCATTGTTGCTGTTGACGTCGTTGTTGCTGTTCAAATCAACATTAGTCTTGTGCCATTCGGCGTTCTTGTGGCTTTGATCGTTGTCAGAGCCAGCAGTGTTCCCGCTTGAACCAGCCTTGGCGTATTGGCCTATATGATTTTAGTTAGCATTTCTGTTGCCTCATCGTCCCGCAAGATCAATGGGTTGAACATGGCGGGGCCCCAGCTGGGGATGCATGATCCGCAGAATTAGAAGCTATCGATCAAGATGCTCACACCGCGGGGAACCCCGGTTTATCAACACTTACCAATAGCGTCGCCGCCATCGCCAGTAACACCGCCGTCATCGCCACGGGTAATGTCCCCATTGGCTCTGGTGAATTCAATGTCACCGCCTTGTGGAGCAGCCACAGCGACAGAAGCGATAGTCAAGAAGATGGAAGAGATGATAGTGAATTTCATTGTTGTTTGTTTGATTGTTTGATTGTTTGATTGTTTGTTTGATTGGTTGTTTTGTTGTTTGATAATTGACAATTGAGGAACGAACGGTGCCCTTTTTATATTCTTTTCTAGCTGGTTCGAACGAGCTCGTTATTGGGCGTATCGCAATTCGTCATGACACCACATGGCCAGAACAAGATAATCAAATTGATTATAATTTGCAATATTGACAAAAAAAATATATATATTTTGTCTTGTCTCGTTCTAATTTGTCCGCCCCCACTTTCCTCGTCGTCCGTTTGATTGATACCACCCGTAAACTTAATAAGCTACCAAAATATTATTTGATACGATCGAGTGTTTAGGGCTGGGCACGATCGCCGGTGCGGCTCATATATTACAACAACCCACCAGCGGCCCCTCACACAATGCAATAAGGGTTTGCTTACCTGCGCATGAAAACCTGCATGCATATGAATTCCAATATCCAAAGACCCCCGTATACCCCAGTCAATTGACCAATTGATGGTTAACCGACCAGCCACCCATTTTTTTTTTATATATACTTATACATACGAACAGAGGTATCGCAGAGACGAAAGAAAGAAGAAAAAAATTACCGTAGATCAACTCGCAATATTATCACACAATGACCGCATCTTACTATCCAATATAAAGTTTCAAAAATAAAAAAATAAAAATAAAAATAAAAATAAAATTTCTCTCCAATTATAATCAATTGCGCAAAGTTGGAATATTTTACCAACAGACTGGTACTTACTATATAGAATCTCAGATCACGCTGGGTCAAAATGCGAGTCTTTTTTTTGGGATGCCAAAGCTGTTACTAGGTAGGAACCGCCATGAACGATAATGGGCGTACCAAAACACACAGCACACCATTACGTAACCTAGCCAATTGGAGTTTGGGAACCTGTTGTGACCAAACGTGTTATCAGCGCCGCCATACGCGAACGGAGCTTGGGTGGATAGCGATGCGGCGCCGCGGCTGAAAACCTCGCAGTCGGCAAATGCCTGAGCAATCGAATCCCCGTCAATACGGCCATCAGCCTCCAGAGCGAGAATATCGTCAATCTCAGCATGCAGATGGAGCATCAGCGGCGGGGCCAATTTAATATCAATGATCGACTTGAGCTTTGTTGCGTCGAATCGGCCCATGTTAGTAATAACGCGCCAATCGAATACGTATTGGCGGTAACTCTCCAACCCGTCTTCAAATGACTTGTGCTGGGCAATGGCGTTGGCGAATAAGTGTGGATCGCCAGCTTTGCGCGCTAGCGGCTCAAACAAATATCTCTCCTCGTATTGATGATGGTGGTGTAGCAATGTAAACCACTGCCTACAATACCACATGAATTCAATAATATCCTCTTTGGTGCCGTGAGCCGCGACCCCATCAGCCTGTAATATTATCGAGTTTAGAATACGGATCAGCACGTTGTGGATGGTGGCCATATGCACCGCAGCAGAAACAAACTGCGAGTGTCGCGATTTGCCCAGGTAGTCGGGTGTATGCACTAATTTATACGGCTTGGAACAAATATCGTCCATTGTCTGTAGCTATGATTATCATAGAGTTGTTATTTTATAAGGGTTAAGGAAAAAAACAAGTGAACCGTGTTTTAAATAATTACTCGCTGAGAAGCGCCAACGTCCCTGAAATATAACACGCCATGGCTGGGACATCAACCAAAAACGATCTAATCAAATGCACCTTCAGCCACCGCTTTAAATTCTCCAGCGGCTCGCCGTTATCCTCCACAATATCGCGGATAGTATACATCACAAACGGTACAAAAAAGTAGTGCGATAAGGTCAGCCCAGCCCCAAGCCAATACCACTGCCGGGCGGCCGATGCGGCCGGAAGCCCGTCTGATCTCATTAGATTTGCCAGCGCGGAAACAGAGGTTAGAGTGTTTAGCGCAACGACAATTTTGATGCCCTTTCGAAAGAATACGTCAAACCATGCTGGCAGAACCTCGTTGCCGCGTTTGGCCCCCACGTGCGGGTGCAAAAAGATTTTTAAAAAGTTGTACTGGTCGTAGGCATACATTGAAGCCATGGCTGATCCGATCAATGGCGCAATACGCAGCATTGAGGCCATGTCTATTGATTTGATTTGTGTGTCCATTAGTGAGTGTGTAGTGTGCGTGGAGTGTAGAATGTGGAGTATTTTTTAAAGGGGGGGTTGGTTGGTTGGTGGGAACAAAAGTTTGCCCCAACAGTTGGGTCTAAAAATGTCACGTGAAAGTCGCGCCACTAAATGTTATTATAACCCTAATAAATGGGAGATCCTAAATGGTAACGTTCTGAAATAGTTGGTTGGGATTCCTCATGTATACGTGTGACTACAGGCAATAAATACTCCTTTAAATAATGACACGTGTACTATAGGCTTTGATGTCAACTCACCTTCAAGTGTATACGTGTGGGTTTTTAGATGCATGAATCATACACTATCTATAGTCGGGTATACGACTTCGAAGATACATGAAATTTACGTAGGGAGTAACGACAATGATAGGAGCTGTCATGTGCTCCTCACAGCCCATGTCTGTTGCACATGTAGTTCTGCATTTCTATAGCTCGAGCCGCATCGAATTCATGCTCCCCTCTAAGGCAGCGCTGGTGGAATCATCGTTTGGGCGGCGCGCGTCACACGGATCTCGGCAAACGGTGTATACTACATGTATAAGCCGCATATATGGACGATCGAGTCAAAAATATGCCAATGCTTTTATATATATTTTTATTTGTCATTATTAAACTTATTACTCAACTCCAACAACATACCCGCTGCCATGTTATTATTGTCTTCTTTTTCTTCTTCGTGGTCTTCATCCCAGCCGTCAACCACTTCGTCAATCTTGAGCACGTGTACTGGGTCGCTAGCTCGTCGCTTATCATTCTTGGCTGGCGGCACGATCGAAGTCTTTGCAAAGAAATTATTGTCACTGTCTTCGACACGTACCCGTTGGTAGTGATACACCACCTCACGAAACTTTCTCAAGTTTCGCTTGACTTCCTGCTCATGTGCTTTGGTATAGGTATTATCATTGCCATCGTCTTTCTGTTGAAGCCCTGCGTCAAGCTCCAGCCCGGCAGTTTGAAGGTGAGACTTGACACAAGCACGCTTTTCCTGGTTGGTCTCATCTAGACCAAGCATTTTGGGCGAGCAGTAGACTGTATCTCCACGGTCAAAGTTGCGCATCTGCTCGATATCAAACAATATGTCAGAAGCGTAGTAAGCGTAGCTAGCTGGTGCCACCCCCTTGGTGATGAAAAGGTTCATGTTCTTTTTGTACCGAGGGTAGCATACATTCGCTTTGACGTAGATCATATCGTGCATGTGCTGTTCCGGTACCGGCTTGGCCACAATCTTGAGCACCTTCTTGTTACCAAGCAGTTCACGGGTCTGAGCACATAGCGTGGAAGAAGCTCGCAGCACTTCATAGTAGGTGAAATCGTCACCCTTGACGCCAAACTCGCCAAAATAGTACTCGATAGCCTTGTTCAACCGCTTGTAATGCCAGACCCGCCCGCCAGCACTCCCCGTCTCCATATAATCAGGAATGTCATCCTCAGATAGCTGGAACATCTCATCCCCAACCCGGCTGCTACGCCGGCCATCTCGTGTAGATTTGTACATAGCAGATGACTTGACGACGCTTAGGTCTTTGGTATGGATGGTGGCCTCCTTCAGCGGCTGGATTGCAGCATCCCGCCCGTGTGAGGCGTTCTTGAACAACGAACCGACGCTATCCATCAGCCGGATTATGACAGACGCAGACTCCCCGTACGGCCGGCCTTGGCTCTTGTGGTACGGCGTGTCCCGCTTCTTCTTGGTCACTCGTCGCTGGGCGTAGGAAATGTCTAGGTCGTTCAGCGACTGGGTTTTCCGTGGCTGACGTGACGACGCCGCGTAGCTGGGTTTGGAGTTCCCACTGCTGGAGATGCCGAGACCAGCCATGGCCGAGGTAGCTTTGGTGGCAGCATCGACGGGGCGAGGTGGTAGGCAGTCTGGGTGGTGGAACGTCTTTGATACTGTATCGAACATGACGTACTGTCCCCGGTCGGTGGCCGTGGTTGGAATGGTAGGGAGGGGTGTCCTCGGCGGGGCTGGTTTTGCACATGGCTGGAGAAATACGGCAGGCAAGCCCGTGTTGATGATTGGTGGTGATGGTCGACTGTCCAGGCTAACACCATCATCATCATCATCATCTTCATCATCATCCCATGCGGAATCAGACCCAACCCCATTGTTTGAATACCGAGGCATAGTGTCCAACGAAGAGATGGGTGGTAGAGGTGCAGAGAAGGTGGTGTAGTTTGTGCCCAGTGGTAGATGCGGACTAGGCAGCAGGTAGTTTGCGCTACCCCCATCCTCCTCACCTCGTAGGTTAGTGAACGATAATGGGCTGGTAGTTGGTGGCTTGTTGACCAACGAGTACTGGTCGAGGCTATGACGAGGAAGAAAATGCATTGTCATTTGGAGGAGTGAAAGGATTAGATGTAGAAATAAAGGAAATGCTCCTTCTTATATCATATTATGTCCCGGTATCATTGGCTTGAAACAAAACATTTAAAAAAACAGATATTGCTTTTTGACTGACGCCTTACTACAAGGGTCGACCTGTATCGTGAATTCAATAACAATTATATAGAATATAAACAAATCGAGCTTATTCATATAATTTGCCTAAAAGAGGAATTGGCAGCTCCCAAAACGAGTGAAAAGCAGTAAGAAAACAACTGGGCCCATGCACTAATGCAGGTCGGCGAACCAGAAAATGGAAATATTATTTAGCCCACTTTCTTTACAAGCTTTTTATTAACGATTCGCACGCCTTGCCAATCACAATGCTCCTTTTTTTCTTCTCGCGACAAGGGCACCCTACTTGTCGATACTTGGGACAAGAACATGGATATATGCACGCACGCAATCAAATTGAAATTGAGAAAGAAAAAAAAAAAGCCCTCCTCGATGCGAGGGTCACGAGTATTTTGTTGATACATTCCAGTGCCAAATGACATGCATCACTGTCAATTAGTATGTGTGGGTTGTGATTAATGTCGTTTATAATGTTGTTTCAAAGCTTTGAGCCTCACGGGGGAAAAAGTTCACTTGTTTGTATTAAGCGGGTTAGGGTCTCTCTCTCGCGCGCGCAACACCCAAAGAAAGAAGGAAGAGTCCGCACAAAAAAAAAAAAAAATTCTCGTTCACCACAAAATTTCTTTGATCGGGGGGTTGTGCTATATAATAATAATAATGTCACTATGGACGGCATTAAAAGGGCTGATATCGTGGAATGAGTTTGAGCAGCAAGTCATCGACGAAGAGGGTATGCTAGGCCTGGGAATTCGAGGAGATCATCATCATTATCAAATCACCTCCTCTAATTGTTTTTTTTTTCTTTTGCTAACAAAGCGGTCGTCATCACATCGGGAAATTTTGATACCTGTGCGTGTTTGTGTGTTCAAATTTGGGGAGTAACGTTTTTACTAATTTTAAACTGCTTTGGTACATGCATAAACAGTGCATTAGTCCTGACTAACACAAACACGACGGGTATCAAATACCGGCTGACGCAAGCACATTATAGGCGATTCACCACTAGTACAGAAGCATTCACACATTAGAAGGCTGCGGGTTGGTGAAAAGTACGCCACAGTGCGCACCTTTGTCATGCCTCACCATAAAGGCCACAAAATGCCGTCGTTGCCCCTGGTAATGTTCATACACGGGCTTGGCGGCCAGCTAACACAATTCGAACCGCTAATCGACTATTTTGCTCATTTTGCAACGGTGGTATCGATGGATCTGCCAGGGCATGGCAAAAGTCCCGTCTCGACCGATTGGCAATGCTACGACCCAGCGTTTTTGGTGGAGCTGTTGTTTAAACAATTGCAGGCCAGCTTACCGGACAGCGATTCACGTGAAGTGGTGCTGATTGGCCATTCAATGGGTAGTGTTTTGGCGGCACGGCTGGCTCGGAAACTGGGGATACGATGCATTGGGGTTATTGCCATTTGCCCGCCGGCTAGAATAGACCCCAAAATGGAACAAAGCAAGAGCTGGTTGGGGTATCTGCCCACCATTTTGTTTGACTTTTTTAGAAGTTTTGACCGAGTTGGAGGTATACACTCAAAAAGCGTTGGTAGAATGGTTTCACCCCACACCACAGACGAAATTCGGTTGAAACAGTTTAGATGGAATTTACAGGTAAAGACGGACGGGTGGATGAGAATGGCATACTGCTTTAAACCAGCCACCGCCGACGAATGGCGCGGGATTGATTGCCCATTGTATTTACTGGGCGGGGCTGACGACGCAGTATGTCCACCAGACGAACACTGCGCACAGATCATCACCTGGCTCAGCGAATTGGGCACGTTGGAAGAGTATTTTGAGTCTACAATTATTAGCGATGCCGGTCATGCGGTAATGATTGAAAAACCCGAGGTTGTTTGTGGAATGATTGGCGATTTCATCAACCAACATGTCGACAACAAACTATCACTGTCCTGGCAGCTAGCATTCTTGGCTGCTCAAATGGACAAGTGGTCCCTAAAGAATGAAGCCAAGTGGAGAAGAATACAGTCGGTAGGGTATCGAGTCTTCGGCCAAGGGGAGAATAATGAGGAAGTGTCGCCGTTCCGGGGCATGAAAACATTGCGACAAGAAGACCCACAGCATTCACCGGCGCTGGTGGAAAAAAACTACCCAGATATTGCACATGTCATTGACATTTCTCGAGAATCACCGCCATACGAGCCATTGTCGTTCCGCCGAATCCAATACCACAAGTTTCCAACCGTATCCAAAATCCCTCCCACGAGGAAAGAAGTCGACGAGTTTGTCCAACTAGTAGACGAGTGTTTGCTGCAGACACCAGATGGGGTGGTCGGGGTGCACTGCCATTATGGGTTCAACCGCACCGGGTTTTTTATAGTGAGCTATTTGATCGCTCGGCTTGGGTTTAGCGTACCAAACGCGATTGCTGCGTTTCAAAAATCTCGAGACCCTGGAATTAAGCACCCGCATTTTATTGACGAGTTGTACGTCCGGTATGCTTCATAATTTATTCGCACCTTTTTTTTTTTTTTTTTTTCCTTCCGTTTTTATTACTTCCACACATCGTTTTCGTCGTCATACTCAGAGTCGCTGGATTCTTGTTGGTCTGGTTGTTGGTGAGAATGAGGAGGAGCTTGTCTGGATAAAGCGGTATCCCTTTCCTGGCGTAATTTTTTTATCCGTTCGAGCTTTTCAGCCATTTCTTCACGTTTCTGCTGTTCTTCATTATCTCGTCGTTCTTGGTCTGTTTCATCGTCGTCAACATCTTCTTCGTCTTCTTCATTGTTGTGGTGGTCTTGCTCGTGTGCTATTGTTGTTGTTGTTGTTGTGTGCTTCAACACTGGCTCAGCTTCTATAGTGGTACTAGCCAGTGCATCTTCGGCTGCCAGTTCCGCTTCAAAATCTGCCAAGTCGTCATGTTCATCGTCCTCGGCTGATGGCTGGTGGTTGTTTTGTGCGTCAAGCTTTTGGCGTTTCCGATCGGCTTGATCTGACATGATGTTTGTGTGAAAGATTTTTTTTTCTTCTTCTTTGCGTTGGTCCCAACTGTGTGCTTTCTTAGAAATCATGATGAGCCGCACACGGAAGTCCAGTTTATAGGGGTACGACCTGAGTGAGCTTAGATTGAAATATATGCGGGTTTGTTTGTACTGTAGGATTCAGCTGTTAAAATTTATTATAGTAACGATTTGGTATGACTGAACGCGATTGAGAGTTACGCTGCAACATGTTTAATGACAAGCTACGAAACTAGCTTAGTCATATCACCATATATAGTCAATGTGGATGATAATGACTTTAACGTATACTTTTGGCGCATGAAAGGTAATTATAGTCGTTGCATGTAAAGTGGATTGTGCGAAGGACTACTAACGATATTTCGGGTGCCTTTCATACATGGTGGAATAGCGCTACAAGGTTTTTGGTAAGCTCTAGAGAGTAACCTTATAAATATGGCGCGCGTGCGATGCTTAAAGGCCGCATAGGGGGTACAACTTCAATACACAAGCGCACCTTGGCCAAATGCGGACGCCTCTCATTGTGAAGTAGGGTGCTCTCTCTAGTGCTAATATCCTGGTCGTTGAAAAGCATTTGAAGTTGGTAGTTACACAGGTGCAACCGCGCGTTCAACCTGTACACGCGTGCGCCCATATTCATATCTTGAAACATATAAAAAAAGAAAAACCGTTCTCGATCGGTAACGTTATCACCTTCAAGCTTCTAGACCGAGCTAAGGATTAATAGCGGGGGGTGGTGGTACTAGTGATCACGTGCGCAACATAAACCCTTATATTTAGACTTTAATAATTGATGAGAGTCAATGGCCATGTTTCAGTTCTGTTGGTGAAAATATCTTTGGTTGCCGTATGCAGAAACCATAATGCATTAAAAATAAGCTTTTGGTTGTTTAAATGGTGGTCCGGTTTAAAATATAGGATTCGGCACTCCCTCATCTCCCTTCTTGATATGCCCTTAAGAATTCAACTTTTCTCCATTTTTCTTTTTCATTCTGTTTACATTCATTATATCACCCACGTCTTCTTGTCGATTGTAATACACAGTTCTGATTTTGATAGTCTGAACGCACGAACAGGCAGAAGAAAGAAAAGAAGGAAATTTTCAAGATGGCTGGACGAAACTCTAGTTTTGAACTATTGCGGATTATTTCCATGATCCTTATTGTATACCAGCATCTATTTCGACAGACCGGGTGGAAATTTGGTGATACTAGAAAGGAAGACGCAAATGGGAAGCCGCTACCTGATGATGAACGGTATTTCACCACATTGCGGCACTTGACGGTGGTATACTTCGGATCATTAGGCAAGATTGGTGTACACATTTTTGTCCTTTTAAGCGGATATTTCACAAACTCTCGTGTGTCATCATTAAGCTCGATTATCCGTATTTGGTTCCGTACAGTATCATGGACATGGACCATCATGTTCATTATGCATTTCTTTGTCCGGCCAATCAACTGGATTGAGTTTAAAAACCACTCCATGCCGACTCTAACTGGTCAATATTGGTACGTGTCGACATACTTTATGGTAATGTTCATGTCGCCAATGCTGGCACTGGCCGTCGAGCACATGTCGCAGCGGAAACTAGCTGGGACAATATTCATCATGCTGCTGTCAGTAACGGTGACGCGGTACTACCCGCTGATGCACCGAATTCACGAATACTTTTACTGCCGACTGACATTGTTGTATGGTATATACCTGCTTGGTGCATATTTCAAACGCTGGCCAAAAGCATTAGCGAACGTTCCTGCATATGTCTGGTTAGCGCTAGTTGTTTTTTTGAACGGGATGAATGTATACACTCTGTACTACTTTACAAACTGGCGGACCGAGTTTGTTGCAAAGAATGGCGGTAATAATTGCGATAATTTGCTGCTAATGGCTAGCGACTATGCTCCGTTGGCATTGTCAATCAGCATTTGTCTATTCTTACTAGGACGCAAGTGGGACCTGGCACAAAACAAGAAGATCAACTTTCTAAGCAGCCTCACGTTTGGCGTGTACATTCTACACGATAACGCTCTGGTGCGGCCGTATGTTGCCAAGACGCTCAAGCTGGAGCTTTACTACGAGAGCCTATATTTTTACCCGCTCATGGTCATAGCTCCAATCTCCCTCTACGCCGTGTTGTCGTTTGCCGAATACTTACGCCATCGAGCCTTTTCTAAGGTTGAACCGTACGTGGTCAAGTATCTGGGAGACGTTTTGCGGAAATCCGGGGACATACTTGGTAATATATTCTGTCTTGAATCTGAAGAATATAAGGAAGAGCAGACAATGTAAAGTATATATATATATCCAAAATCAAACACGTCTTAGTTTAATACTCCCTCCACCACCACGCCGCTTCACCAGTAGCGTGAAAAATGTCAGCATGACTACCGTGACGAGGAGCGCCATCAGGGCTGCTTTGATGAATAGTCTAGATGCCTTGCCTTTGCTGCTCTTTTTGGGAGGGAAGAGCGACGTTTGAATGTTATTGTTATCAATATTCCTAGCAGGGATTGTTACTCTTTTGATTTTTTTAGGGAGGAGACGAGGGTGGTGGGTTCCTATCGCATCCATCAGCATACTGTAGAATATACGGTATCCATCCCCTGTGAAATGGAGACCATCGACTAGAAGACGTGTCGTGTTGAAAACCGAGCTCGGCCTGTACTCCATCTCAAGCCGAGTCGAATTTTCAAACTCGGCGTTAGTATACTTTCCTGGCAGCTCGTCGCCCTCCTGCCACCCCAGTTCATCGAGGAAGGCTTTTCGAATGTTGAGGAAGGAAACCTTGTTTGTGTGGGCCACTTCCTTTGCTGCCTCGCTGTATCTCCCTAGATCTTCAGTGCTGCGATCGGACCATAAATTCTCGTCGACAATGCCTGGTCCGGCAAGTATCAGTTCAATCCCCCGCGCTCTTGTCCGTTTAATCAGATAGTTGAGGTTCTCGACGTATTCCTTGACGGGGACATGTAGCTGAGCGTTTCTGGCATTCACTGCGTCGTTGCTTCCAAACGATATGACAATGAGCTTGACTTGAGAGCCGTCTTTCGTCACCGCGTCAAAAATAGGGTCAATCATGTGTGTGGCCCAGCGGCTAGTATACCCACCGTATCCTTGCAAGTTGATTGTCAGTCTATGCATATAATCGGTTTGTAGCTGTGAGTAGAGCCCATACCCGGATGGGTTCAAGCTGAATTCTATAATCGAGTCGCCGAATAACACCATCTTGGGAAGGACGAATGGGTCGGCAATTCCCCGTAAAGGCAGCAACGGCAGTAACACTCTAAAAGCCCGCATTTTTGTTTTGTTTTTGGATGTACAAAATAGTACGTACGCGTACGTAAAGATGGATATGGTAAAAAAAAATTTTTTAAAAAAAAAAAAAAAAAAAAACAAGATCTGGTTTTGTATCCATATCTGGAGACTAGTTATAAGTCTAGGTTCAAGACAAAATCCCCGTTATTAAAGGAGAAATAACAGCTCTGTAGTACATGTAACCGTGGAACCTTTTCCACATATATAAGGTTTGATGAAAAAGAAATGAACTCACCAAACCTTAACACGCACAGATTTTTGTATACACGTTAAAACTCTAAAAATGTACCAGGGCTAACAGGTCTTACATGTTTCAGTAGATTCATCAGTCTAAGGGAGCATTCCTGTTGTTGGAACATAGGAGCTCCGGATAGCGCGGTATTAAATAGTGCCCAAAAGACGGTTAGTAATCGCTTGGTCGCGCAATTGAACTCCGAATGCGACATATGTATATAACCGCAGCCCAAGACGGCATGTGGTTACCCGCACGGATTCATGACTTTATAATTCGGTTTTACCATTACTAACCTCCTCATCCGGCCAATCGCCCCTGCCAACCACAACTGGCATCCTTCCTGCCCGCACTGTGACCTCATGTGCACAGACGCATCGGACCTTACAGCTGAACACCAATGTCCCACAGCCCCCCACACAGCCGCCAGCCGGTGCGGGTATCGGGACCATTTTTCGGTTTTCCTACTTGGGGTTTAACGGAATACAATTCTGTCACCGGGCATCTTTCGACAGAGCCGTGAGCATATCATGTCCGCCGCACGCACTGATGTTGGAAGTGTGTGAGCCGCACATGATCCCATATGTAAGCATATACATGGTTCAACATGACGTAACCCCGCGAGAAGATTGTGAGGAAAGCTTAAGAGTCAGAACCAAGTCTCTGTTGTTCCAATTCATCAATTACGAATATTACCATTTGGTATCGACAAAAGATATGGGTTGGATCACAAAGCCCATGCCTTCACCTTAACGATAGTTTTTGAACTGAAACTTTGAGCCGCAGTCTATAGAGCTAGTCAAAAAAAGAAAAGGTTTGTAGCAGGACTCAACTAAGGCCTAACAAGGGGATCTGGCGATCGATTCTTACAAAAACGTCAAATCGGACAACCCTGTTGGCATATTTTTACTTGCATCCACAGAGACTTGTCTTTATCGTGTTATATAGTAAATAACCAAGCCTTTCTGAGAACACCTCCACATGGAAACTACACGTGTTGCATACCTTATACCACAATCTATTAAAGTTTACGTACCTGCATGTTCCATCTTTTTTTTTTTTTTTTTTAACATTTTGGAATATTTCCGGTGTCGTTCCCCCCAACAAATAAAAAGGTCCCTATAGTGCCGGCCGACCTTTCGGATTGAAAGAAAACTCCGAGGAATTACCGGTCGGCGCTAGTTCGGATAGGTTTTATCGCCGCTTCCAGACAATATCCTGCCTGCGATGGGCCGGTTTGTAAAGCGCGCGCGCGGGGGGGGGGGGGGGCATCACTCGAGCCGCACATCAAGCTATTTCAAAAGTCAAGCACGGCCCTTAATGCGGTATACGTGTCTATGGACTTGCATGATGGAACATTCCCGATAAGCATCTTTTCCCTTGCAATATGTCTCGTGATGAGCTAATGATGGGTTATATGACCTCGCAGTGACGAAGATAGCATCGCTATATCTGAAATTTTATCTTGGAACAACAAAAAAATAGACAAAAGTGTGGAATATAGTGGCCACCCTCCTTCAAAACTCTAAACTGAGAAACTTGGTAGGTTGTCTCTTTCTTTTTTTTTTCTTTTTTTTTTGCATTTATTTCTTTAATTCCACTCCTCTCATCTATCATCATCAAAATCTCATTATGGTAAAGAGTAGAAACGCGAATTTTGAGCTTTTGCGGGTATTCGCCATGCTAATGATTGTGTGCCATCATTTCTGTCGGCAAACGCAATGGAACCTGGGTGATCGTAGCAAAACTTTCCCCGACGGACGACCCAAACCTGACAATGAGCGGTACTTTACAACCCCCAAACACATGCTATTGTTATACTGGCGATCTCTGGGCAAGTTGGGGGTGCATCTCTTTGTGCTCATTAGCGGGTACTTTTTAAACACTCGGCAGTCATCTTTAGGATCATTTATACGTGTTTGGTTTCGAACAAGCTCCACGACATGGATTATTCTGGCCATTTTTTATATCATCAAACCTCTAGGGAGAGACGAGATTATACGTGAGCTTTTACCGGTACTTCAGGGTGAGTATTGGTACGTGACTGCCTTTTTAACGCTCATGTTGTTGACACCCGTCCTCTCAAAAGCGATTCAATACCTTTCACAACGACAGTTGGCGGGGACCATTTTCTTCCTCTTCTTTATGAACAATCTGTCACCGTTTTCGAAATATACTGCCCGGGTACATGGTTACATGTTCAGTCTAGTCGGAAACATGTGCACCACGTACTTGCTGGGTGCGTACTTTCGCTCCTACCCAAAGGTATTTGAACGGATTCCGGCGTGGTTCTGGGTGATTATGATCGCACTGGTTAACGGAATTGACCTAATGACGCTATGGTACCTGGAAAACTATGACTCGGAAATCAAGGCCAAGCTAGGCAATGACCCGTTTATTTTTATGACCAAGGAGTACGCCCCATTAGCCATTGTAAGCGCTGTCCCGTGGTTCTTATGGGCGAGAAAGATTGACATTCCGGATAATTGGTTTGGCAGAACGTGTAACTTACTGGGTGGCCTGACGTTTGGCGTGTACATTATTCACGAGAATGGGATGCTACGCGGGTACATTTGGACACGTTGGTTGCGAGCCGACCAGTACTACGACCAGTGGTACGGCATTTTCGGCCTACTTGGAGCGCCTCTCGTCGTGTACCTTTCATGCTCGCTAGCCGAATGGATCAGACAAAAGCTGTTGGCTATCCCAGAAGAATACGTTGTCAGGTATCTGGCATGCGCTATGCGCTGGTTGGGCAAGGCCATTGGCGATTGCATGGGCCTTGATGATGGTGGCCATGATGAGTATTTACCTGTTTTGCAAATGACTGAACGTGGTACCGTGCAAAGCGAGAGTGAGAGCGACCATCATGAACAAGAGGGGCATGACGTTGACAACGACGACGACGAGGAGGCAATGAGCCCAATAGAGACAATCACCGAACCGGAACAAGCCGCTGGGGCGCCATTGTACAATGCTCCTACTTTCCAATTATACACCCCGGCAGATTCCACGCATGACATTCAGAGTAGTTTACTGCATCATAATTCTTTTCGATAAATATAATAATTAGGCAATTTTGGTTGTTTTGTATTATTCTTGCAACCTCGAGCTGTACAGTACCTGGGACCTTAATATAAATTCACTAATTTGAAACATGCAGATATAACCTTAATGTTGGATTCAAGAGTTGTCTCAACCAGACCTTCTAGAAGTATTATAGAAGCCCATTGAAGGCCTTGTCTATTATAAATCATGAGTTAGAACGGCCCATGATCACGGTGATTGCGGTCTGTATACCAAATTGAACAAATCGGTTTCCCCTGACGTTATACTAACATGTTGAAATTAGTGCTTCTCTCGCATAAACGACTTTAATGCTCGTTCAGCCGCATCCAGGAATGTGGTACGACTTGCTACAGTTTCTATGTACGGGGGCTACTGTCCGTTGTCCGTTGTCTGTTGAAACTGCCTTTTTTGAAGGGATCCTCGCTTTTCAAAGTCAGTGCAGACAAGTGACGACCTTTCACCTCGTGGTTACATCCGTACCCGTTCAAGTGTCACACCCAACTTCTCTCGAGCCGCACGAGGGCACGAGGGCACGGGGGAGTAGCGGTAAGGATTAATTAATACTGTCCCGAAACGAACAAGCCTTATTCTCAATCAAATCCATCAAAGATCAATCCGCGGGATGATAATATCACCCTCAAAGGTGATCAGCCCACTTTCCAAAAGCTTAAATGTCCCAAAACAAACACCGCACCACAAAATTTCCCTCCTTCCCAAAACTGCCCTTTTGCTCACCACGACAACAGAACATTTTAACAATGCGCCGACCAAGTTTGACACTAGCGTCGTTGCTCATCACAACAATAGTGTTTTGTTTTGTGGTGATCACGCCTCAAACACCTGAGCGTATTCGAGACACGAGCTCCAAACTGATGAACACTTATAAGGGCAAGACGTTAATGAAGACGGATGAGTCTGATCCAATGTCGTTCAAGCAAACCACCATCGACGACCTATCTGATCATGTAAACAGCCCACATGTTACCGATCCAGCACCACAAGCGTTAGGTGGCTCCTCGGCCGTCAACCTGGAGAAGGAAAAGGTGCTGTCAAAGGGCAAACCAATCATGGCCAAGATGGCAAACGAAACACTACGGGCTGAGCTTGGCCGGGCTGGGTGGAAGGTGTTTCATACAATCCTTGCACAATACCCAGAGCATCCTACGCAAGAAGAACGGGACACTTTGGAGACTTATATCCACTTGTTTAGCAGAGTGTACCCTTGTCGTGAATGCGCCGAGCATTTCCAAATCATGCTGGCCAAATACCCCCCTCAGACTTCCTCCAAAGAACACGCTTCACAATGGGGCTGCCATGTGCATAATATTGTGAATAAACGGCTTGACAAACCAATCTTTGATTGTAATGATATTAGCGACAAGTATGCTTGTGGGTGTGACGAGGACGAAGAGGAGGAGAAGAAGAAGGAAACGAAGAAGCCGAACAGTGACAAGAATAGCAAGCTGGAAGGGCTCAAGATTGATGAAAAAATGGGCAAGACTGGTGGTTAGGACGATTTGAATACAATCTCTTATTTTTAATTATTTATTGTTATATAAAACACAGTTTGCTTATTTTTTTTTTTTTTTTTTTTTTTTTTTTATAAATTTTTTTTATTATTTTTTATTTATTTATTTCTTCTTTCTCATGCTAGTTCGTTTGCTGCCAGATTCATAATGAGTGTGGTCCATTTTTTCCAACGCTAGTGAGTTTGACCACTCAAGTACACGGCCGGGGACGGAATCTTTCATTTCATGTTCCAGCTCTTCGCGTTTGGCTGTTTTGGCCTGTTCAATCTTCCTTTCACGCTCTTCTGGGGTGGTTGACTTTTTACGTTTTTTGGACTGGGTTGGTGATCGCGTTGATCGACGTCGTCGCCGCCGCGTGGTTGATTCGTCATCGTCGTCATTCTCCTCCTCTTCATCTTCATCATCCTCGTCGGCATCTTCTTTAATTTGAACTCCAAACTCATCAAACTGCATGTTTTTCAGTTCTTCTTCGATTTCTTGCTTTTGATGGTGCAAGTCGGCTTCCAAATCTTCATGACGAGACCTTATTGAGGATGCAATGCGACTCTTAATGTGTTCGAGTTCCTTGAGGAGGCGCACTTCACGCTTACCGTACCGATTCAACCACTTCATTAACATGTTGATTTGATCCAAAGTATCGTAATACCCCCAATCGCCCAAACTCTTCAAGAATCCAGGTCCTTCTTCGAGTTTTTTCCGCTCAATCATGGTCAACTCGCGGCATGGCTTTCCTTCAGCGTCAATAACTTTTTCGTCGTTTATAAACGTTCCTTCTGGCTTCTTTTCAACCGCCAGATCCTGGAGTTCGTCAGTATAGTACAAGAATTGTTTAGAGTCTTCAACCGAGGGGCCCTGGATCCATAATCGTCCCATGGCGTACCCAGTCGGTCGGTCGTCATCCTCTTCTTCAGTGGCGGCATCGGCCAGGTTCTCTTTATGGTCGGCTAGTTCCCGGTCGGGTCTAGTGATACCATTGTGTTCAAACCACCAGTACCGGTTATGGTACCGATCTTTACCCAGCATTCGTAACCGTTGGCAGTCCAGCCGTCCCAGTTCGTCGTCAAATTTCTTGACCTGTGCCGTAACCGCGTCAGTCTCGGTGGCTTTAATCTTGTATTCGCCAAAAACCTTGGCAAACTCTTCATCTTCCGCTGCCTTGACTTGTTCCATCTCGAACCGTTTCCGTTTCCGCAGCTTGTACTGTTCTTCAGCAGTTAGTCCCTTCCGGTCTTCCTCGGTCAGACCAGTGTAGCCCTGTGGAAACCATTTCCGTTTCTGATCTTCAAACACTTTAATCTCGTCCTGCAAGGATTTTAGTTGCCGCTGCTTTTCGGACCGTTGCCGTCGCACGTTTGTAGCTTCCTCCATACAGTGGTCAATGTGTTTTCGAACCATATCCGAGGAGTGGAGCAGGCTGGATACGATGGATAGGACTTGAACACGCAACGAGAATGGCATTTCAAAGTAATTGTCGTGCGCGTTGGCAAGCGACACGGATTGGTCTAGCGGCGCCATAATGTTTAGTGCTTGCTGAATCACGTCTTGCCATTCCTCAACATACGAGACGGTGTATAACAGACCAATAAGAATCTGTTGCCAGCCACCATCTTTGAAATACCGCCGCTGGAGCCGCACTTTCCAGTCATTGTTGCCGAATCGGACATACTCCTTGGCTCGGTTATCCACTTGTTGTTCATCGTCATCGTCGTCATCCCCGGGTGCCGCCGGTTCAGTCTCGGTAGCTTCGGGGATGTTCTCTTCAGCGTCTTCGTATTCAGACTCTGGTTCCTCCTCTTCTTCTTCTTGCTTGCCATTTTCCTTTTCCTTTTCATTCTCGGGTTTGCCCTTGTCAACGTCCATTTTTTCTTCCTCTTCATCGTCGTCATCATCATCGTCTAAACGGTCCTCATCATCTTCATCTTCCTCATCATCGTCCTTTTCTTCTGGTAGTTTGACGAGTAGTTCAGATCGGGATCGGCCTACAAACGCCGCCAACAAAGCGCAGTGAATTTCGTCAAACAAGGAACACTCGGTATCCCGGTCCGTTTTTTGCAACGCGTCAACAAAATCGTCAAACGTGAACGAGTCAAGCACCAATGGATCGTGATAAACGTTGATAAAGAGCCAAATCTCCAGCAACGTGCCAACAAGGTGCTTATTCTCGTCGTCCAATGCTGGTTCAAGCTTGAACGGTATAATATCGCGATCCTTGACACACACCTGTTCAAACGCGTACAACAAATCCTCCTGCACTTTTGGCTTCTCAGGCGGTGGACCAATCTTATCAGCAGCAGGCTGTCGACCTCGCTTCTTGACCCCATTCACCCCGTTAATAGGAACAACCATACCGTTCCCATTCCCTTTAATCTCGCTCATACCAGCTTGAGTGGTGATCTGGAACTTTCGCTCCATACCTTCATTAGCCTTCTTTTCTTTACGCTTCTCCTTCTTGCTCTTTGGCTGTTGATGGGACGTGGCAGCAGCAAGAGCAGCAGCAGCTTGTTGTTGCTGCTGCTGCTGCTCGTGTATCCGCTGCTGGTTCTTTTCATTCTGTTCTTCGTACGAGCGCACCGGCGGTGGTGGAGGAGGCGGAGGTGGTGGAGGTGGTGGGATCTCAGATGGCGGGAATGGCATAGGCATCATAGGCGGCATGGCATGAATCATCGGATGTGGGTGGTGGTGGAACTGCATCGGCATGCCAGGCATAGGTGGTGGTGGTGGGGGAGGAGGAGGTGGAGGTGGTGGAGGCACACCTCCATGATATGGATGTTGTTGCAAATGAGGTAGTGGCGGTGGCGGTGGAGGCGGTGGTGGTGGTGGCTGCTGCTGGTAAAAGCCAGACAGCTGATACATATTCTGGTCGTATTTTGCCATACCGGGCGTAAGATTTTTTTGTCGTTTTTTTTTCTTACCGGAAGCTGGTGTCGAGTTGGAATGATCGGACCCAGGAGAATTTTTTACACCACCGCCATTTGGGCCTGCGCCAACAACACCACCACCACCACCAACCTCGCGGAGCAAATGCGCCGGCACGTTCTGGTCAATGTTATAGGCATGCGCGTATTGAGGCTTGACAATCCACGGTGCGCCACTGCGAGCATCTCTTGTCACGGCGTGCTTGATAAAGGTTCGCAAAATAACCTTTGTAAATACTTTACGATCTCGGGTAAGCTGGCTTTGATCGACCGATAATTCCTGCGCCGGGTTGGCCTCCATCTCGACTCGAAACCGCGAATAAGCCTTTTGCACCTGTCCATTTTGATCCGTGACTGCATTGAACTGGGCCTTTTCTCGAATAACAACCTTAATCCGCTGCTCACGGACCTTGGCAATGACAGTCTCTCCCGGGAAAAAGTCGCCTCGTAGCGTATTGTAGGCATCGTCGACAAGCGCATCAAGCCGGCTGATTTGCGAAAATTGTAGACGCCGTAGAATGGGCTGCTTGAGCGGTTCGGGGAAATTCTCCATAATCTTTTTGCTCTCTTCAAACTCACTCTTTTGCGCCTCAAAATAGGTTAGGCAGGAATGCCCAGTCAATTCGCAAATGAACTTTCGCCGTTTGTAAAAGTCCATCCTTTATCATGTTAGTATTTTAAAAAATATATAAACGCGCATTGTTTTCGCCGGCCCGGGTTTTAGGAAACATACTTGTGCAGATAGTCTTCGTAGTTCAAAAAGTACTCGTTTGTCGCATCAATCATCCACACCAGATCATCCTCAGACGCTGGCACCTGGGTGGTATGTGTATACTCCACTGCTTTACGCTTGTAAAGAACCTGCTCATTGTGTGTTAGTACGTTTTTAAGCGCCCAGAAAAAAAAATATTTAAAAAAAAAAAAAAAAAAAAAGAGCACATACCATGGTTTTATTGTCGTGTGGCTGTATTGTCAGCACCGCCGATATATTTGGATTGGATTCAGATCTCGTACTCGTATCTACCCCCTCGGCGTTTGCAATGTAAAAGGTGGACTAGAATGGAGTAAGCGCCGAATTGGTTCTTGTAAAAAAGTGAGAATGGAAAGAAAGAAAGAAAAAAAATAGTGTGGGAAGAGAAGAAAAAGTTTTTATATAATAGAGAGGGAGAAGCGGGAAGAAAGGGAGGAGAGAAGAAAAAAAAAAAAATATGTGTGTGCGTCAAATAAGGCAAATGGGCGGCGGCTATAGCTAGCGCTCATTGGGATTTGTTTATATTTTCAGGTGCCTGGCTGGGCCCCCGGCTCCGTTCGTTGTTGCTGGCTTCTTTCGATCGCTATAACGCTTGAGCTCTTTTTTTTTTTTTTTTTTTTTTTTTTTTTCTTTTCGTATGCGTGCGTGCTTCTGCCGGCCGCTCTTCCGATCGATCGACACACGCTATTTTCGGTAGTTATAACTTAAGCTGCAGTACTACGCACCACAATGGCAGTGCATTTTTGGGCTCATCGCGTGGAGACACTGGACAGAACAATGCTGCTGTATCAACACCCGGGCTATACCTCAGTCGCAAGCAACCCCCATCAGTTGCTCATTTCTGCGCTGAAGGGTAAAAAAAAAAAAAACCAAAATTCTATTTAAGCGGGTTGAGCCGCACGTTAAGCAGTGTCGGCGAACGGCTGCGCGATAAGACGGCTGGCTGGGGAAAAGGGGGCGCCCCAGGAGAAAAGTAAACATGGGCACCGCCGCTACCGTCAGCCACCGTCCATCTATCTGTATATATATATGGCTGTTGTGTGTGTGTGTGTTCTTGTTCATGGACGAGGTCTCACTAGGTTGGGGGGCAGTTTAAATGGGAGGGAAAATTAAGTGGTAATTGGGAAGTGGGTTTTTTTCAATTAAATTTTAAAAACGGCTATTATCTCTGCCCAACGGACGCGCGTGCACCGCGCAGGGTCTTCCGCACCAAAAATACCAACGTCACTCCGCAGCATGAGCTTATACGTAATTGGCTATATATAGGAAGTAGTGGCTACATGTACCTAAATTAAGTGGGATTTTATAGTCGTTAACTAATTACACCTGGTAAAAGAAGCTCCGCCCATGTCTACAATTAAGCCGTCAAAACCTTCATCTATTTAAATTTAAGGTTAACGAGCCCATTTAAAATTGCTATTACTATTGAACATTACAGTGGCTCTAAAGCGGGGTATCGAAAGAATGTAACGCTACTTGCTGCCTCTTTGCCTCACCAACCATTCCAGATCTATAAGGTAGCGTGTTTAAGCCGCACCATCCGTCATTACATAATAATCCACGCGCGGCGGGGGGCCATCAGCCGTGACGGAAAAAAATTTCACCTCTCAATTTTTTTATTTTATTCTTTCACTTTTCATATCGACAGTTCTTCTTCTTCATTTTTTTTTTTTTCTAGCGTCAAACTAATAAAACAAATGTCGACGACAGATCAAACCAACAAGCCCCATCGGGCTGGAGGTGAGACCGGCAAGACACGACGAAAAGCTCATGCAAACGGGTACAACGCCAAAGCCTTTGGTGTGTCCGCGCCTGGCAAGATGGCCAGGCAGTCGATGCGAACCGCCGACATGGACGAAAAGAAGTTCCATGCGCCAATGGTGGACCGTACACCTGACGATCCACCTCCTGTAATTGTAGCCGTTGTCGGCCCCCCAGGTGTAAGTTTTCATACCCTCTGACAGAAAAAGATGCTAACACCCTCCCCCCTTATAGACTGGTAAAACCACTCTGATCAAGAGTTTGGTCCGAAGATTCACCAAGAACACTTTAAACGAGGTCAAGGGCCCTGTGACCGTTGTCAGCGGGAAGAGACGGCGACTGACTTTTATTGAGGGTAATAACGATCTTAATACGATGGTGGATATTGCGAAATGTGCTGATTTGATTCTGCTAATGGTGGACGGCAACTTTGGTTTGGAGATGGAGACGATGGAGTTTTTGAACATTCTCTCACCGCACGGGTTCCCTAAAATTCTCGGCGTCACGACCCATTTGGACCTGTTTCGAACCACTGCCACCATGCGTGCGGCTAAAAAAGCCCTCAAGAACCGGTTCTGGACCGAAGTATATGATGGTGCCAAACTGTTTTACCTTTCTGGTGTTATTAATGGCCGATACCCGGACCGAGAGATTATCAACCTGGCCCGGTTTATCAGTGTCATGAAGTTTAGACCGCTCAAGTGGAGAAACGAGCATCCGTACGTACTAGCTGACCGTATGGTGGATATCACTCATCCAGCATTGAAAGAGCAGACCCCAAAGATTGACCGAGATGTTTGTTTGTATGGGTATATCCACGGCACGCCAATGCCGTATACCAACGCTCGTGTTCATATCCCTGGTGTAGGCGATTTGACCGTCAAGGAGATTGAACGGCTACCTGATCCTTGCCCTACCCCCGTCACTGCCAAGCAACAGGAAGAGCATCAGGGTGTTAAGCGACGGAAAAGACTGGATGACCGTATGAAGGTCATTTACGCGCCAATGAGCGATGTGGGCGGCGTGTTGATTGATAAAGACGCAGTGTATATCGACGTCAACTCCAACTCCTTTACCCCGGGCGAGGAAAAAGGAATTGGCGAACGGTTGGTCACTTCCTTGCAGACCCAAAAGGTGAATGAACAAGAACAAGGCGAGTTTCAACTGTTCAGCGGTGGCCCAACTGTCGAGGAAGAAGAAGAAGAAGAGTCATTGTCGGAAGCTGAGTCGGAGGAGGCAAACTCTGACGCCGGCCGATCCGAAATGCGGACCGGCCGAGTTCACAAACCGCTCAACATTGAAGACTATGAGGGTGACTCTGACGTTGAGGATGATGAAGACGATGTTGACGTGCCGTCTAGCCGACGAGGTGCTTTTAACCAGTACAATGACGAGCCTCAAGACGGGAAACGAACTGAAAAGGTGGAGTTTGCCGATACCGATTCCGAAGTCGACGATGACGATAACCAGCTATATGATGACCAGGAAGCTAGTGACTTGAAGTGGAAAGCAAACCTTGGCGAAAATGCGCTTCGTCAGTTCAACTCCAAAAAGCGATGGGACTTGACCAAGCTTATTTACATGAACGACTTGTCCCCAGACGACGTGTTGAAACGTTGGAAGGGTGAAGACCTCGAAGAAGAAGATATAGAAGATGAAGACGACGAAGAGTTTTTCAAAAAGAAGGACGTTATTGAAGCTGTTGAAGACGATTCACAGGTAAAGACTGACAATGAAACTTTGGAACTCTGGAACGACCCTGAACAGGTTGAAGATATTAAACACCGATTCTACCTCCCAGTCCGTCTAGGCGATGACGATGACGATGAAGAAAACGAAGGCGATGATGAAGACGGCGATTTTGAAGATTTGGAAGCCGAAGAAGGAGAAGAAGGAGAAGAAGAAAAGGGCAAGGAACCGGAAGAAGAAGAAGAAGAAAAGTCGCTTGAACAGCAACGAGCTGACAACGCTGCCAAGAAGGAGAAGATGCGGTTACAAATTGTTGAACAAGAAAAGGCAGTCGGTGAGTACGATGCTGAAGGTGATGATGGTGAAACCTGGCACGACGTTCAAAAAGCCAAGATTGCCAAACAACTCGAAATCAACAAATCCGAATACGACCAAATGGACGACGAGACTCGTGATCGAGTTGAAGGTTTCCGAGCTGGTGCATACGTTCGAATCTTGTTTGAAGCCATGCCATGCGAGTTTGTTGAAAACTTTGAACCAGAATATCCAGTGTTGATTGGTGGTCTGCTTGCCAACGAGGACCGGTTCGGTTATACTCGTGTCAACCTCAAACGCCACCGATGGCACAAGAAGCCACTCAAGAGCAACGACCCATTGATTGTATCGTTGGGTTGGCGACGGTTCCAAACCATTCCAATCTACTCCACCTCCGATTCTAGATCTCGAAACCGAATGCTCAAGTACACTAAAGAGCATGATTTCACCAGCGGGCAATGGTACGGTCCGTTGGTAGCACCGGGCACTGGGTTCTGCGCCGTCCAATCCGTGGCGGAACACGACGCCACTGCTAGCTTCCGAATCGCCGCCACCGGTACAGTCAACCAAAACGACGAGACGGTGGAGATTGTGAAAAAACTAAAGATTGTTGGTCACCCATACAAGATTTACAAAAAGACTGCGTTTATTAAAGACATGTTCCACACGTCGTTGGAAGTTGCCAAGTTTGAAGGCGCACAAATCAAGACCGTGTCTGGTATTCGTGGTCAAATTAAACGAGCCTTATCCACCCCAGACGGCCATTTCCGAGCCACGTTTGAAGACAAGATTCTAATGTCGGATATTGTCTTTTTCCGAACCTGGACCAAAGTCCAAGCCCGGCAGTTTTACAACCCAGTCACGTCTCTATTGCTACGTGACAAGGTTAACTGGGGCGGTATGCGACTCACTGGTAAAGTACGAGCTGAAAAGGGCATTGCCCTGGATCTTCCGCAAAACTCTCAGTATTCCAAGATTGAACGTACTGAACGCCGGTTCAACGCGCAACGGGTTCCAAAGACTTTGCAAGCTCAATTGCCATTCAAGTCTCAACTGCATCAAATGAAACCTCAAAAGAAGCAGACGTACATGGCCAAACGCGCCGTGGTGCTCGGTGGGGAAGAAAAGGAACACCGACGAACTCTACAACAGGTTCAAACCATTGCCAAAGCTAAAGACGCTAAACAACGAGTCAAGAAACAGCTTGAACATCAACGACACGCGGCTAAACTGGCAAAGGAGAATGCCAAACGGACCGAAAAGGAACGAGAACGGAAACAAGAGTACTTTGCTAACCAGCAACGGAAACGATCCCGTCAAGAATCTGGGAGCAATAATAAAAAGTCTCGTACTCATTAGAAATATATATACTCCATAAGCTTTTTTCTTCATTATTATACGCATTAAATGTATTGGGACATCCACTTGATGCCTTCGCCATACCCTTGTCGCATAACCACCGAACACATGAAGATTTCAATAGGTCGGATATTGCCTTCGATTGGCACCTTGCCTTTCCCGGTAGTCTGATATAGACCCAATGCATGGCGAAGCTCTTCTTCAGGGACAGCCCGTTCGTGGTCAATCTTATTTCCCAGAATCAAAAACGGCACCTGTGACAGCTCCTCAATAGCAAACAATTGGTCCAATTCAGCCTTGGACTCGGCAAACCGTTCTGGATCGGCACCGTCCACTAAAAAGACAATGCCATTCACGTCTGGGAAATAGTTTTTCCACAATCGTCGTGCTTGTGCGTGACCGCCCAGGTCAAATGTAGTAAACTTGACATTGCCAATAGCCAGCTCTTCACTGGTTGGATGCCAGGTTGGTTGCAGTACAGCTAGTCGATCGTTCTGATATTTTTGTTAGCGTCCTTTTTTTTGATGATGAGTTTTTGTGTGAGATGAGCATACCTTTAGCATGTGCAATAGAGTCGTTTTGCCAGCGTTATCCAGGCCCAAAAACAGCAACTTGGCGTGTTTGTTTAGCAAACCAAGAGAAGACAGAACGTCATAAACTAAATCAATAGTTAGCATTTGTTGTTGTCATGTATCCCCACACATACACCAGTTGAAGATCCACATGTCGCCGAGATTAATCAGGTGTCGTTTTGTTGTTGTGTTTAGTCGGGAGGAGAAGAATTTGTTGTCTTTTTTTTTTCTTCTCTCTGTTTCGTTGCGCCCGCCTTTTTATTTTATTTTCTATAGCTGCTAGACGCGCGCTGACATAATCCCCGCGTAAGCGGTGGGAGTTAACAGCGCAAAACGAACACTCTGGCGACTTTTTTTTTTTTTTTTTTTTTTTTCCCTTTCTTTTTTTCCTCAACATTAATTTACACCTGTTAAATAACCACACAGTACAATGAAGCTAGACGTCAAGGTACGTATCAATGCTGCTAATTTGGTCAATCCTAACACATAATCAATAGAAACTCTTCCAGAACCATTCGGATAGAGTCAAGGCGGTGGATATTCACCCCACTGAGCCGTGGGTATTGAGTACCATGTACTCTGGGCGCGTCCAAATCGTGAATTATGAGACTCAAGCTATTGTCAAGACGATCGAGGTGAGTGAACTGCCTGTGCGAGCGGGTAAGTTTATTGCACGAAAGAATTGGATTGTGGTGGGGAGTGATGACTACCACGTGCGGATTTTCAACTACAATACAAGCGAAAAAATCAAGCAGTTTGAAGCGCATCCAGACTACATTCGAGTGCTTGACGTTCACCCGACGTTGCCGTGTGTGCTTACTGCCGGTGACGACATGTCCATCAAGTTGTGGAATTGGGAAGAGGATTGGCGAAACGTGCGGACTTTTGAAGGTCATAGCCACTATGTCATGTCTGTTGCTTTTAACCCAAAGGATCCCAACACATTTGCCTCGGTGTCTTTGGACCGATCCGTCAAGATTTGGAATTTGGGCTCGAATGTGCCAAATTTCACTCTAGAAACAAACGAGACAAAGGGGCTAAACTTTGTTGACTATTACCCGCAATCTGACAAGCCATATCTAATCACTGCCTCGGACGACCGGTCGATTAAAGTGTGGGATTACCATTCCAAGAGCTGTGTCGCCACGTTGGAGGGGCATACCCACAATGTATCGTTTGCAGTCTTTCATCCTGAACTGCCAATTATCATTTCTGGGGCGGAAGACGCCTCGGTCAAGATTTGGAACGCCAACACGTACAAGATGGAACAGACGTTGAACTATGGTCTGGAACGTGCATGGTGCGTGGCCACCCGCAAGGGCTCGAACATGATTGCATTGGGGTTTGATACCGGTACTGTTGCGTTGCAAATGGGTAAGGAAGAGCCAGCAATTTCTATGGATCCAAACGGCCGGCTGATTTGGTCCAAGCATTCTGAAGTGTTTAGCCACGTTATTAAAGGTGACGATGAAAATGAGCAGCAGCAGGATGGCGACTACTTGCCATTGAGTTCCAAGGAGTTGGGCAGTGTGGAAGTGTACCCTACCCAGCTTGTGCACTCGCCAAATGGCCGGTTTGTGGCAGTATGCGGTGATGGTGAATACATTATTTATACTGCATTGGCATGGCGAAACAAGGCGTTTGGCCAGGCCATGGAGTTTGCATGGGCGCAAGACTCTAACGAATATGCCATTTTGGAATCAAACGGCAGCATACGAACTTTTAAAAACTTTAACGAGCGTCCTCTAGGCCACATTAAGACTAGCTTCAATGGCCAACAAATCTTTGGCGGTACTCTACTGGGTATCAAGGGCGACGACTTTGTTGCGTTTTATGACTGGGATAGCGGTGAGCTGGTCAAGCATATAGACGGTATTGAAGCTCGGCAAGTGGTGTGGAACGAGACTGGCGAGCTAATGGCCATTGTCACTGACGAAACGTTTTACACTCTACGTTTCAACCGAGACAATTTCATCAACAAACTGAATGAAGGTACGCTTGGCGAAGAAGAAGAAGACGACGAACTGGAGCCAATTGTTGCCGACCAGAGCATTGAAGATTCGGTGCGAACTGGTCGATGGCTTGGCGCGTGCTTCATTTTCACAACCTACTCTAACCGTCTAAATTACTTGGTTGGTGGCGAAGTGTACACTATTTCACATTTTGACAAGCAAATGTACCTACTCGGGTACATTCCACGAGACAATTGCATTTACTTGTCTGACAAGGATATTAACGTGACACATTACAAGCTATCCCTAGCAGTTGTCAAATTCCAGACTGTTGTGTTGCAAAATGAGATGGACGAGTTTGATGAATGTCTAGCTCGTGTGCCGCAGTCAGAGCTTGGTAAAGTGGCGCGGTTCTTGGAAACTCAAGGCTTCCCTGAAGTCGCGTTGAAGGTTAGTCCTGACCCTGAGCACCAGTTTGACCTGGCCATTCTGCTCGGCAAGCTTGACCAAGCCGGTGAAATTGCCAAACAGGTTGGAAACGACCACAAGTGGAAGCAGCTTGGTGATGCCGCGCTTCAAAACTGGAATGTGGTGTTGGCGCAGGAATCGTTTGAAAAGGCTCACGATTTGGACTCGCTGGTGCTGATTTATACATCTACCGGTAACAAGGCGGCATTGAAGCAATTGGCACAACGAGCTGTTGATGCTGGCAAGTACAATTTGGCATTTAACGCGCAATGGTATGTTGGCGATATTGATGCATGTGTGGATTTGCTGAAAAAGACCAACAGACATGGTGAAGCGGCGTTGATGGCTTTGACGTATGGTGGCGATGTCCAATCTTGTGTCGTCAAGTGGAAGGATGCGCTGAATAAGGAAGGCCGTGTTAAGATTGCCGGAAGTATTGCCGATCCAGAGTCTTGTCCTGACGTGTTCCCATCCAACGTTGGCCAAAAGGTTGCCAAGAAGCAGGAGGTTGTTGATGATTTGATTGACGTTGATGACGATGAAGATGAGGAGGTGGAGGAGGAAGAAGCTTCTGAGCCAGCCGCAGAAGAGGAAGAGGAGAAGGAAGAGTAGATCTGGAACGTAAAAAATCTATATATATTTGGTGTATTAATTCAAAATTGAAAAAAAAAAAAAGGTGATTCCGTCCTATTTCGCCCCCTCTGCAATCATGTCTCAGCTTAGGACGCGGCTGAACAAAGTACGTGCGCAGCCCAAAGCCTGATTACATAATCAACACATATACGCATTACTACACGCAAACATAGTGCGTTCTTCCCAAGCGTCTAACAAATTTTCTCCCCGCGCGTATCCACTGCTACTAAAGCTACTTGCAAAAAAAAAATGCAGTTGATACGAACCTTTACCACCTGTTGCCAGCTTCTCAAAGGGTCGGCCTCGTCGTCGCGCTGGTTGCAGCGACAAGGCACGGATATCTACGCGCGGGAAGCCAAACTGCGTAACTATGCATCCCGCGCGGCGTTCAAACTGATTGAGTTGGCCAAGCAAAACCGGCCACTGCTCCAACCGGGCATGACAGTGGTTGATCTAGGCTTCGCGCCTGGATCGTGGACACAGATAGCTGTAGAGCAGACGCAACCGGGTGGGAAAGTGATTGGCGTCGACATTTTGCATTGTAGCCCTCCAGCCGGCGCATCAGCGATCCAGGGCAATTTCCTCTCGGCCGGGGTACACAACCAGCTCAAGGACGAGCTGGCAGGTTCGTTGGTAGATACAGTTTTGAGTGACATGTGCGCACCGTGGCCCCAAACCAGTGGGTTTTGGCATCGAAGTGTTAACGATCCGTTTCTTAGGATGGCAAATACGACAGGTCTAGCAGTCAGAGACCATGGACAGAGCATTGTAAGTTTTTCTTGCGATAGATAGAAAAGGAATACTAACATAGATGAACAAGGACCTATGTGACGCGGCGCTGGTATTCGCTATAGACGCGCTGAAACCAGGCGGCTCGTTTGTGTGCAAGTTTTACGCCGGCAGTGAAGACAAAGAGCTCGAAGCCCGGCTACGCAAAGTGTTCAAAACCGTCAAACGAGACAAGCCAGACGCGTCGCGAAAGGCCTCGCGTGAATGTTACTTTGTCGCTTTGAATAAGAAACCAGACGTGACAAAGGAGCAGGTTTGGGAAATGTACTAGGTCGGGTCTGAGAAGAATACGCGTCAACGACAACGCAGCCAATTTAAATATATCCATTAGTTAGTACACACACACACACACACGCAAACCTACTTGTCCTTTCCACCATCACTACCATCACTACCATCTTCAGCCTTATAAGCCGCCACTTCTTCCTGTAACTTGATAAGCTCTGTTTGGAACCGTTTTCCAAAAATCTCGAGGTAATAAGTGGCGCCGTTGTAACAAGCCACAAACATTACGCACGTTAAAAACGCCACAGACAGCAGCCCAGACGAGAACCACAACGGGCACAGCATCATTGTACCCAACTGGAACGAGAACTGGATGCCCGTAAACGCCACCACGCCCCACGCTTCCGGTAGCGAATTCACCCAATGGCCCACCTTGGTCGACGCGTACGATTTCCGTAGGTACTCAAAACTAGTCACTCGGCCTTGTTTAATCTTATCCTTCCGAAGATGGGTGATGAAATAGTGGTACGCAGCCTGCCAAATGAAATACAGCACGCTGGTCCAGAGAACAGTATACGTCATTTGCCAAGACCCATGGTCCATCATCGCGCCTGGGAAACGCGCTTGCTTCACCGTGTCTGAGAGCCGGTGTGTAAACACATGACATAGCGTCGGCGGCAGGATATGAATGAACGTGCTTGTAGTCTTGTCAACCGAATGCAGTACCAGCGAGTTGCGCCAGGTGATGACCGCCCATGATAGCGTGCCGTACGTGAATGCAAAACAGCTCACGTAAAGACGCGTCGAGTCTGGGAAGATCCAGATAAACACTAGCAGCAAAAAGTTTACAAAGTAGCACAAATCGGCCATAAAGTAGTGGTAGTTTTTCTTCTTGTAAGTAAACCACCGATACGGCAGCAAAATGAAGCTTTCAACGGTGTAGAGCCAGTGAAACTTTTCAGGGCATGCCCCAATCATGTACCCAATCAAAAAGATGTTTAGAATCGAGAATGAGAATGTGAACTTCTCGCCAACCGAAATAACCTGGTCGCTTGATAGTCGTTCCTCGAGCCGGCCAACTTGCGATACAATCCTGTCCTTGAGCTTTTCCAAGTCCATATCTCCAGCCTCTTTTTGTACTTTGGATATCCGCAGCTTGAACCGCTCGGATTCCCGCTTCATTGTATGGTTCAGCCGTCTGCGGAAATGCGTCGAAACCGCAAACGGGTCGAGTAGGTCCATAAACGAAACCTTGTCTAGTGTCATTTCATCTTCCTCGTCGGCCGCGACCCAGTCGTCGTCTGATCGATCAGACGGCGTGGTGATGGGGATAGACGACGACGATGAGTCGTCCGGGTCGTGGTCCTTATTGTCGGTGCTCATTTCAAACGTTTATTGTTGTTGTTGTCGACAAGTGTTTGGTTTTGGAGGGTTGCTAATTAAGCTCTTGGATGTGTGCATAATTAATTCCGCATATGATACATGTTTCTCCCAGAAGAATTAAAATAGCTGCAAAATAGTGCTGTAACCAGGGTTCGAAATGGGGCAATGTGGGAAGGATGATTGGGAGTTGTTGTTGCGCGCGCTCCCCGTCTTAGGGCTCAAATACCCGATTCGGACTGCGCGCGTAATTTCCAGTCCGACATCTACCCACTCCCAGCAACGAAAAAGCCCTAATGCCAACTCCCCCATATCACCAAATTTTTTTCACTCCCTTCTTTCCCGACTCTTCACCAACCTATTTTTGAATTTTTATAAGCTGGGAGACCTGTTCAATCAAGTCAACATTACAAACGAATAATGTCATCCAAAATTAACAACGCTGGTGTTCGACAGCACGTCAAGTCTGTCCTTGAACACGCTGAAAAGAAGCAACGAAACTTTGTTGAAACCATTGAATTGCAAGTTGGTTTGAAGGGTTACGATCCTCAACGAGACAAGCGTTTCTCTGGTTCCTTGAAGCTACCTCACGCTCCTCGACCAAACATGAAGGTTTGCGTTTTCGCCGACGCTGTCGATGTTGATCGTGCCAAGTCTATTGGTATCGACGCCATGTCCGTCGATGACTTGAAGAAGCTAAACAAGAACAAGAAGTTGATCAAGAAGCTTGCCAAGAAGTACAATGCTTTCTTGGCCTCTGAAGCTTTGATTAAGCAAGTTCCTCGTCTTTTGGGTCCTCAATTGTCCAAGGCTGGTAAGTTTCCAACCCCAGTCTCCCACACTGACGACTTGTACGGCAAGGTTACCGAAGTCCGATCCACCATCAAGTTTCAACTTAAGAAGGTTTTGTGTTTGGCTGTTGCCGTTGGTAACGTTGCCATGGAAGAAGATGCTATTGTTTCCCAAATTATGTTGTCTTGCAACTTTTTGGTCTCTTTGTTGAAGAAGCACTGGCAAAACGTTGGCTCTTTGGTCATCAAGTCTACCATGGGTCCTCCATTCCGAGTTTACTAAATTATTCTTCGTTCGTGTATTATGTATAAATTATTAATGGAATGAAACAGTTTTTGTAATAAGTTTTGAAGCGTGTCGGGAGGATACCTCTAGGTCGACGACCATTTATATGCATTCTTGTCTTTGACAGAGACGGGAAAATATCTCCAAACGTGTAGTAGGCCGAGATGTCGCAAAACTGGTAAATTTAAACTGAGCGAGCGAGGTCATGCGTCGAATTCAAATTCAAGAAGCTCTCACTGGACAAATAACATTCACGTATCCCCCTTTTAAATTTTTTTTTTTTTTTTCTTTGGAGGCTTTATTAAAATTGAAACTGTTCTGGGTTCGCCTGATTACATAAACAATCTATTTTTTTCTTCTCTCGACACAACACGCCCCCCAGTTTTTCTTCCTTCCACTAGCAACGCCATGACTACAACGGATGGAGACAGTAGTAATAAGGAAGAGTACAGTAGACTGACCAGCGGGAGCCATATTCCTGAACTCTGCGCCATCTCTGCGGCCGAAGCGCTGGGCTATTTGAATCAGAGTCTAGTGAATTTGATATCGGTGCATGAATCACTACCCAGCGATCTCGACACTGCAGTGGCGATAGTAAAAGGCGAACTGCAGCAACACGGCTGCTCAAACGAGCACGCGCTAGGCCCGCTAACCTCGCTGAAGGAAGAAGACGCGACGACGTCGGAGATTAGCCCGTTAAACATGGGCAGCAAGGACCACTCGTCAGAAGACATTTCCACGCCAATCAGCCCCAACCTTGCGAGCGATACCAGTATAAACGGTAGACGTAGACGGCGGTCCAGCGTACTAAAGAACGAAGCCACGGCGGTCGCGTCGGTTCTGAACGATGCCGACGGTAGGATTCCACTAGACGAGCTGAAAGGCCGATCGCAATCATTAGCATCAACGAGTTCTAGCTTACAAACAGACAATGAGCTGTACAAGGCGGCGCTATCGAAACGGTTTTGGTCCAAAACGCCACCCGACATTACCACCTGGAAGTACCTATCTCGCATACACAATTACTGCCCTGCATCTACCGCCGTGTACCTTGCCGCCGCGGTGTATATATATAGACTCTGTGTCGTGCTCAAATCTGTGCCGCTCACCTCGCTCTGCGTGCATCGGCTCGTGCTGGCGTCGCTGCGTGTCGCGTCAAAAAGCCTGGAGGATAACAACCATGTGCAGAAGCGGTACGCCATGGTGGGAGGGATCGCCCCCACCGATCTGTACCGGCTCGAAATCGCGCTCCTCTTTCTATTAGACTTTGATATAAAGGTGGACCAGGTTGTGCTGGAGCAGTTTATGCAATTTGCTGTCGAACTGGATGATAAAGTGGTGGAGCTGCAGTAGTAGCTAGGTAGGGCGAACAATATTTATTTTTTTTAACCCTTTTCTTTCTCCCATTCTTTTTCTTTCCCCGACAAGAACAAATGCGGGCGCTAAACTACCTCGTTTATATCTTAACATTCATCACCACCCAGCTGGTGCTTGGATCGTGGACCTTGCGGGAGGATCGAGTATGTGACCCGTCACGCGAAAACAAGCTGGTCCCGTACACCGGGTTCCGCCTACACCGCCAGTATACCTATGGATACCCGCTGCTGCACCACCAGCGGCTGACACACTGCCATAACGGCAAAGTAGACGGCGAGGCGTACATTGCGCTATCACGAAACACGGACATTGCGTGGGGGCAGACCATGTGTTTTGACAATGAGCAGTGTTTCCGGGCGGTGCGGCGGAAAAAGTATGCCCGCCGCAACATTGCCAGTCTGTACACGCCCAACTCGCTAATCGGCGGGTTATTCCAGTGCCCAGTGTTTGAAAACTGCACCAATGACAATGCGCACCCCATCTTGCCGCTTATTGCTGACCGGTTGGGCCAGCAGTGGGTGGAATGGCCGGCACTGACGCGTATCGAGCAACGCGTGCCGTATTTCTACACGCCCAGCTTTCTAGACCACCGGTTCCCACGGCGCCCGGATAAGAAGTACAAGTGGGCAAAGTTTATGGACGTGGATGAGAATTACCGGTATACTAAGCGCGATAATATCAAGCTGGAGTACGCAAAGGCAAAATGTCTGAATGTCATCTACTCTAAACTCGCTATTGACCCCGTTTTGCTACCTTGGGAAAAGAGCCGGATTCTTAAGCAGCTAGAAGGAGACTCGGCTGATTACAAAAATTCGACCGACCTGTTGCAGATTTTGTTGCCAATGCTGAAGAAAATGACCCCTGGTGGGGTGGACAAGTTTATCCGAGATTTGCAAACCCCGCTAGACAACATCAAGCTGGGTTCTGACTATGATGTGATGAATGATAACGATTTGGAGCTGGACGACGACCCTTTGCATGAGTATGGGCCGGCCGGCTTGAGCCTATAGATTTGTGTGTGTACTATATATATTTAAACCTCCCTCATCTTCAACAGGGGTATACCTTTAGCTATAGATTTATTGCGTATATACGTAAGGAGGAGAAAGAGAAAGCTCGCGCACGCTTTAGACTAAACGTGCGGCTCAACCTTTTTAATAGTTAGTAATATTAATAATTATAGTGTCATAACGGGTCGTGAAAAACAAAAACAAAACAAAGAGGAGGGTATTTTTTTACAAAGGCCAGTGCTTGCTAGAACGAGGAGCCACCGAACTGTCCCCATTCAACCTCAGCCCAGTCGAGCTGTCAGTCCGTGCATGTTCCCTCGTATCAGGCAGCATTGGTGTATGCATACTCCCGGAATGCGATTCGGGAGTCGTCGATGCCATGGTCTGCTGCTGATACATTGGCGTACCAAACTGCTCATCGCTGTTACTATTCTGACTGTAATAGCTTGCATCTCTTGGTGTGGACATGTTCTTCTCCTCCTCATCAAAGTTTAGTCGAGACGATGACGACATGTTATCACCACCACCGCCACCACCGTTCCCCGCATGGTCAGCCTTTGCTGCATCGCCCAATGCAGTCAACTCCCCGGCAGCGCCTGGGTTTTCGTATTGTTCTTGGATAAACGATGCTCGGTCATCCCGTGCTGGCTTGTACCGAGAGTCTGGGTGCTTGGAGAAGACCACCATAGCACACGTGACCAACGTGAAGATTAGCAAAATGAGCGAAAACGCGGCATTAATAACAAAAAAGAGCACGCCCATGATTGACGACACCTGAGCAGTCTGTTTAAACAGATTTGAAAAAAAGAGAAAGAAAAACGCATTGAGGGTCATGATAACCGCCGTAATGATCATCATAACATTGGTGGCCTTGTCCATGTATGGCTTTTTCCAACACATTACTCCCAAATACGCCAGCTCAATCAAAAACATTGCCATCCCCTGAGTCTCGCCGCTGCCTTGAGCAAACGAAATAAAACAAGCCTTGACAAACGTGTAACCAAGGGTCACGACAATAAAGTAGTACCGCGAGGCTTCAAACTGAATGTACAAAAACCCATACTTGTTCATCACCTGCGAGTCGGAATAAAGCAAATAAGCCGGGGTCCCGTGCCGCTGCAAAGACCGCTGCCCAATAATAAACACCTTAAACGAGTTCCACCCGAGGATCCCGGCGCTGATTAGCAAAAAAAACACCGCCAGGACAATGACCGCCGGCGAGTCTCGTTGAACAAACTCCCATAGCGACAGGACCAGCAGCTGTGGAATGGCCACAAACACCATCCGTAACATGGCCCCCTTGAACATTGATCGCCAATTGTACCGGTAGTACGCGAACCGTTCATGCGTCACCACGTTCCATTTAGTCAGCAGAGCCACAATGCCCCGAACGACCAAAAAGCAAATCCCCATAACGAGGCAAATGAGCACAAAAAATGTAAACCCAGTAAGCACAATAGAGGTCGTTTCAATACCGGCTTGATACCCAACCCGCTTAATACCACGCAACACCAATAGAGTTGACGATGATTGAGCGGCATAACCTTCACTAGAGGAAGACGACGACCGCTTGTCCAGCATTGTTTCAAACCCCTTGCCATAAAAGTTTATAAAGTCTTGAACTCTACCATGCACCATGCCAGCAATTTGGTCACGCTTTTGGACCAAAATGGAGATTGTTGGGTACAAAATGTTGGTGGCCGGTTTCCCACCCGTGGCCTGAACATACCACCGAAAAATCTTTTGCATAAACTTGACTTCAATCAAACCCATGGACCAGGCAATATTCTGTGCCCATGCAGATGCCATAGGAGGCACCCGGTCCACCGCCTCCATAGCGATAATCACCACAGACTGGAAATAGGCAAATAAACTCAAAGCGTTTGTAGCAATATGCGCAGCAGTGTAAGAGTTACCATACGTTGAAACAACTGCAGAAGTTAACAGGCCAATCCCGCTAATCACTGCAGTCACCCACTTCACCGCATTATGTTCAACAGTCTTGCCATTGGTCATGTCGACTTGAATACAAGCCACCATCTTACCCTTGTGATCTTTAACCCGGACATACACGACCAAGTCAATATCCGGCACACTATAAGCAATGCCTGGAATCTGGCTCACCAGATCCTTGCTCAGTTCCGAGTGAGATGCCACCTCAAACTGCCCAGGGTTGAATGGGCAGAGCTGGTTAAGGCCCAGCTTGCATGGGTCAACGTCGTCCAACCCAGCAATACTAATAGGAAACCCATACGCTAGAATCTCCACAGAAGCTCGGAATTTACCGCTTAGTTCAATGTTGGCGCTAATGTCGTAGCTGATGGAGCGGTTGTCCGGCGTGAACTTGACGTCAAACGTAGACGCCGAAAATTGAGAGTTGTCCATACACGTTACCAACGACGACGCCATGAGCATGTTTTCGGCACGTGCTACCGTGGCCATCACCACTGCCAGTATAAAATGGACAAATGGTAGTTGCATCGTGATGTGTTGGATAGAAGATGAAATAAAAAAATGTCGTTGTCAAGAGAGAAGAAAAAAAAAAAAAAGGGAAAGGAGAGAAAAGAGAGAAAAGAAAGAAAGAAAGGGCCACAAACCTTTTTTTTTTTTTTGTTTGAAATTCAGCGGGCCCGGCCTGATGGTTGACTGGAACGTTGAGATTTCTGATCGCCGCCGAGTTTGGCTTCATAAACTTATAACGCTATTTTTGGACTGCGCAGAAAATAAAAAAAATGCTTACATCATCCTCCCAAACCCTCCTAACTCCGCCATTGCACAACCCACGTCGTCGCCAACCCACACTCAACTCATATAAGCTGGAGGCTGGGTCTATTACACGTAATTATTCCACCACATGCTGGATACATCAATACGCCTGAGAAACGCGATAAAGGGGGGCAACCTCGCCATCGTGAAGCGACTTATACGGCGCTTCCCGGAGCTGCTGGTGAATTATGATCCTGAGAATGGGTGGAGCTCGTTGCACTACGCCGGGTATCACGGGCACTATCTCATCTGTGTGTTTTTGGTGCAGCAAGGGCACGATCGCGATGAAATCTCGCTAGACCACAACCGATCCACTCCTTTACACCTCGCCGCGTCGCAGAATCAAGAACAGACGGTGCATTTCCTAGCTCAGCACATCCCGAGGTGCCTGGACTGGGTGAATAACGACCATGAGACGGCAATGATGCTGGCGGCGAGGAAAGGAAACGACCCCTGCATCAACCTCCTGCTCGATTTTGGCGCCGATATCGATATTGGAAATGCATATAATGTCCGCCCGATACACATTGCCGCTGCATATGGACATATCAAAACTCTGCGTACGTTGGTGGATCGGAACGCTGACGTGATGCTGCCAAACTCGGAGGGCTGGAGACCTGTTCAATACTGCTCGACGTATCAAGTACAGGATTTCCTTCAGTCGTTGATCCACGAGAAGCAAGAGTCGACTAAAAAAGCTCAGGCGTTTTTCAAGACAAAGCCGCATCCCCAACCACCACCACCACCGCCACCGAAGAAAAACGGTAGCGATGACAATTCAGCGAATAGCACGCCGACCTCGTCGCCTTCTAAAAAGGGTAACGGCGGCGTGGCTGGTTCCAATTCAAGCCCGCTGAGGAGTGAGTCGAGTTTGTCTCAGTACGATCGAAAACCGCTGCCATCATCGCCACCACCGCCCGTTTTCAAGACACCGCCAATGGGTAGCAGTAGTGGTGGTGGTGGTACGCCAGGCCGGGCTGTGACGACCGCAGCGGCAGTTGATCCGTCAATGACAGTGATGGGCTCGACGCCGTCGCGGTCCAGGCTGATGGATGTGTCGGTGTCGACTATTCACCATAAAGTGGACCGCAAAAACTCTGATTAGACTCAAAAAAAGCCAGTTGTACACGTGTAGAACTTTATTTATTGTACTATTAAGATGCCGATGTAACTTTGGAGTTTTGAGTCTATCGTCCTCCAACCTAAACCCAATGATAGACTAGGCTAGTATACGTAAGCGCTTACGTTGCCGACGCGTCCGTATGCCTTGCTCAATGTCAACGTCATGCATGCTCAGCCAATTTAAATGAATTCTTAAGAATGGACGATCATCGCTATGCATGATCTGCAGGATCCACGGAGGGATACGAGTATGCCCGAGATCGTGATAGCGCTTTCCTCCGCCATATTGCGCTGCGATATAAGTAAGGTTTATACAGAATTAAAGTCTCGATCGAGAACGTTACAGAGAGTCAATGGCATACATGTCCCTCATACTTGACATGTTTTACGATGTCTCAGAGTTGGTATACATCTTATGATATCACCGTACTATAATTAATTGGGATGTCTCAGATAGCCGCCCCCCGGCCGGCCGACTCCGGGATTGTAAATATTTTGCTTGCCTAATTGGGAAGCTGGCTAAATTAATGGTACCGCCAAAGCTTATAAATAATAACTGAGAGAGATGGTCCAAGCTTGACTCTTGGGTTAGTTGACAAATTGCACGTGTTAATTGAAAATTCCGCATGTGGGTTTCAACTTGAGAGCGTGTTTGTTTCATTGTTTCAAAAATTGGGACTTTTGGCGCGCTGGGGAGGGGAGGGGAAGGGGGGCACCGCCATCACATCACCCCCCGCAGTATCAAACTTATAACCTAATAATGAAACGGTTCACAGCTCAAGCAGCTCGACTAGCCAAGTCGAGGATGGGGCTGGTAGCTACCGGTGCTGGTATCGGCGGAGGGTTGGTCTACGCTATCACCACCACTACTACTACTACCCCCCACGCAAGTTCAAGTTTGAGATCGACTACCCCATTAGATACCATCCGTCCACTCAAATACGCCACTAAGCACGACCAAGACGCAGCGTTCGAAAAGATCATCTCCATAGTAGGTGCCGAAAACATTAACAAAGATGACGACTCCTTACTAGCTCACTCCGACTCGGCGTGGCAAACCCACCATGCCCGGCCTGATCAACGGCCGGGGATGGTGGTCTTCCCGTCCTCTACTGAGCAAGTCTCTGAGGTTATGAAGATTGCACACCAGTATAAGGTACCCATCGTGCCGTATTCAGGCGGAACCTCTTTGGAGGGCCATTACATACCGCAGTTTCGCGGCGGGGTGTGCCTGGACATGTCCCGCATGGACCAAATCATCAAACTCAACGCGCAAGATATGGACGTTAGTGTTCAGCCAGGTGTAGGCTGGGAGGATCTGAACGAGTCTCTATCCGAACATGGGCTAATGTTCGGTCCAGACCCGGGCCCTGGGGCAATGATTGGTGGTATGATTGGCACGTCGTGTTCGGGTACAAACGCGTACCGGTACCTCACCATGCGAGAAAACGTGGTCAATCTCACTGCCGTGCTTGCTGACGGAACAATAATCAAAACACGCAAACGGCCTAGAAAGTCGTCTGCGGGGTACAACCTGACGCAGATTTTCATTGGAAGTGAAGGCACGCTGGGGATCATCACCGAGGCAACTCTGAAGCTAGTCCCCAAGCCGCAGAACGAGACTGTCGCGGTGATGACGTTTGGTACAGTGGGTGATGCGTGCCAGACCGTATCCAAACTCCTCATGCAGTCTGGTCTATCAATGGGGGCTATCGAGCTGATGGATGATACAATGATGCACGCAGTGAACGAATCAGGCATGACGTCCAAAACGTGGGCAGAGTCGCCGTCACTCTTTCTCAAATTCAACGGGGCTAGCGAGTCTAGCGTGCATGAACAAATCAAGCTCGTTGAAAAACTAGCCAAGCAGTATGGATCGCAGACTTTTCAATTCGCAAAGGACCAGCAGGAACGTGATGATTTATGGTCGGCGCGGAAAGCAGCGCTGTGGTCGACTATGGGTTTGGCGCCGTCAAACTTTCATGTGTGGACTACCGACGTGGCCGTGCCCATTTCCAGACTAGCTGACAACGTGGTCGCAGCTAAGCAGGATCTGGTGCATGCTGGACTCACAGGCACGATACTTGGCCATGTCGGCGACGGTAATTTCCACGCCATCATCATGTACGACCCAGAAAAAAAACAAGAACACGACAAGGTAAAAGACCTGGTCGCGAAAATGATCCACCGCGCCATGGAGAGTGAAGGCACGTGCACTGGCGAGCACGGCGTCGGCATTGGTAAACGCGACTATCTCGAGCACGAGCTAGGTGTTGACGCTATCAACGCAATGCGGCAAGTTAAACTGGCGTTTGACCCCCAGTGTATTTTAAACCCAGGCAAGATTGTGCAATGTTGAGATATGTACATCATACATATGTATACCCCGCATATAATCGAGGAAAGACAGATTTCGGACCAAAACTCCGGTGGAGTAGATAAGAATGGAACCTTTCTCGCCACACTTGTGCGGGCTATAGTTGGGTTATTACATGTTTACAGTGCTTTTTTATATGTATCATCGATCATTCGCGCCTTGATCATCGCCTTGTACAAACTCCGTCACTCCTTGTGCAAATAGTATTTTGATTTCATCTTTCTCACTTGATTCAATCTCGTTCATAATATCATCATCCAGGGAACTTTCCGCAATCAGCGAATTCAGCTGCTTCTCCATAACGCGCAGTTCTTTTCTAGTCAGCTTTGGCGGTGCCTGGTGGTTGGCGATGGACAAGCCTCCCCTGGTCGGCCGGCGTTCAAACGAACTGTCTTGTGCTGGCACCGTTAGTTGCATAGTTGCGTTGGTAGCACTATAGTAGTAGTTATCGTATATGTATGTGTACAGGAATGGTTTGAAAGAGAAGGAGAACCATTCTATTACAAAATTTCATTTGATCGGACGGGGAATTGGAGTTGCCTCGTCTATCTAGGTTCACCGGCCGGTGCGGCGCAGGAACGGTTTACATGGAGAGTGCGAGCAGCGGAGGATAGAGTTTATAAAAATTGCACCTACCAACAAGGTCTACTGTAGTTATAGCCTCTAATTCGGGCACGTTTTACCATGCGGCTCATGTAGATAAAAAAAAAAACATTCTTCTTCCTTCCAGCAGTCTATCATCATTATTATCTCGTTATCCCCTTCTCCTATACTCGCTACAATTTCAACTCTCCCAGAATCATCGTGGCCAAATTCTTATACTGCCATGAATTGCCCATCAACTTTTTAAACTGCACCCCGTGCAAACTTAGCAATGGAACCTTGACGATATAAATCTCAAACCGCAGCGGGGTCCTCGCCGCCGCCGCCGAGCTGCTATTAGTTGACCCACTCAACTTTGCATTCCCTAGCATATCACTTCCACCCATCGCAGGCCCGTTACTCATACTCTCCGTGCTCCAGTCGCTATCCAGAATATTCCCGCTACTTTCTCCAGACCGCAGTGTGTTTCGTTTATGACCACCAGAGTGGTTCCCCCCAAAAAACCCGCTTCCAAAGGACAGTTTGCGCCAGTGACCGCCGCCACCACCTCCATGATGATTAGGCGACAAAGGAGGAGATGAGACGGCACCTTGGGGCTGCTGTTGGTCGTCTTCGCTTGTCTTGATACTGGCTTGATGCATGCACATAAACCCGCCGCGAATCTCCGTAAAATGCACGCCCAAATGGTTCAACACGCGAATAATATCGGAGCGAATAAACCCAAGGCTTTTTGTCGATGTGCTTTGTACAGAAAAGAACCCCTTAAGCAAGACTTGCTTGGGATACTCGATACTAGGCATGCCCTGTTCATACACAACACCATGAGTAGAACTAGTCCGCGAATTGTTCGAATCAGACGGCGTATCCAACACCACATCATCAAACAACTCATCTTCTTCACGGGTATGCGAGCTAATGGTGCTCACCGCAGTAGTAGCACCACCACCAGTAGACGACGACGGAGCGCCATACATTGACTGCCTGACTTGGTTGGACGAGTGGGGGGTATTACCACCACCAGTCGTGGTAGCGGCCGCCGCACTCGCCGACCTGGCATGCCCCATACTCTTTGCCCTCGCACTTGGGTGATTCTTGCCCCGCGCCGCAGTCGTCGACAGCGCACCAGCCGCCTGCTGCGGAACCCGCTCGCTAATAGACGGCACGCGCCGCACTTGTTGGCCGCCGCCACTAGTCACATTAGCATTCTGCACCTGCTCAGAAAGGATTCGGCCCTCCGTGGGTACACGCGCCTTGGTAGGCGATCTTGGCGGCGGCGCCTCCATCCTCGTCTTTGTAGGCGAAGATGTCGGTAACGATGGCGGGTATCTATAATCAGTCGGCAACTGTAGCGGCCGCTGTTGTTGATTACCGACAACTGGCCGACGCCGCGAACCGTCCGACATTGACGAAGATCGGGCAAGCGTTGGTGATTGCTGCTGGATAGGCGAGGAAATGTGCGGTGGTTGTGGCGGCTGTTCAACTGGCTTCCGTTTTGTGCTCAAACGCCGCAGCAAATTAGACGCCAAGTTTGCTGGCCGGTTTGTAGGCTCGCTAGCATGGTATTGGTGATACGACGATCGCGGTGGCGGTGTAGCTACCGTGACTTGTTGAGGCTGCTGATATGGAGGAGGAGGAGGTGGTGGTGGAGGTGGCGGAGGCGGTGGGACGAAATCTGGAGCCGCACCTTGTGTCTTGGATCTAGCTCGCGAGGATGGCGCCGCCGCGGCCGCCGCGGCTTGCTGTGGAAACGCGCCATGAATTTCTGGGGCGTTAGTAGACACTGCTGTATCAGGGCCGGTTGTATATGCCAGCTCGGGCTTGGAAATTATGGTACTCTCCACGCGTTCTCGTTCATGCTTCTCAACCACCAAATAGTAAATGGAGATTAACGGATGGTAGGCGTTGGTCGGGTCTGGGATATGCTGGTCACTACCACTACCACCGCCACTACCACCACCAAACGACAATCGACGTTTATAAAAGTCAAACGAGAATGGACGGCTAGACTTGCGTTCTGGTCCAACCGCATCATGCTGTTTATGCCAGTGCGCAACGGCTTGTTGGTAGTCTGGCGTTTCCAAAATCTCACTCAGGCTCTTTTCCACGTCTTGTTGCGAGCCAAACTCAAACCCAGCCATTTCCTTGGTGATTTCAGAATCAAGGGGGAGAGTGAGCGGGCGGCGCAGCGGGACATGTGACTCGGGGGCCTTTTCATACCCCTTGGACATCCACGGATGGTAAATAACCTCCTGTAAAGTAGCACGTTCCGAGCTATTCACCACCAGCATTCGGCTTAGTAGGTCACGACTATCTGATGATAGCCAGTTGGGATAATCCACCCGACCACGCTTGATTTTGGCGTGGAGTTCTGGCATGTTTTGATCATCAAACGGAACTTTTCCGCACACCAGCACATATATTACAATCCCAAACGACCACACGTCAACTTCAGGCCCCACGTATGGGTATGCATTGAGCAGCTCTGGTGCAGCAAAGTATAATGACCCGCAAAATGTCTTGAGCAGTGTAGTTGGCGAAAACATATTGCTCAGCCCAAAATCAATAATCTTAACGTCACCGCTCCGTGAGATTAAAATGTTTTCAATCTTCAAATCGCGATGAACAATTGAGTTTCTATGCAGGTAGTCGAGCGCGCTGGCAATGCTCCGTGCAAACTTTCTAGCCTGTTTTTCCTTCAAGCTGCCGTGACTGATAATATAGTCTAGCATCTGCCCACCAGACACATATTCAAAGAGCATGTAATAGTGGTTGGTCATTGGATGGACCTCGTACAAGTCGCAGATACACGGGTGGTGGATCAGCTTGCCGATATTAGCCTCCCTAATTGTTCTAATGTCTTTAGACTCGTTTGATTCAGTCTTTTTCCCGCCTTCTCGCGGCTGTCGCTTTGGTTGTTCAGTGCTGGCTTTCGGTACAACCTTGACCGCACACAACTGGCGCGAGTGACGGTTCTTGGCCAGCTTGACCTGACCCATCGACCCAGCCCCAATAGTCTTGATAAATTCCCAGTCCCCAATCGCCCGCCGCTTTTGCGGTTGTTGCGTTTGTTGTTGTTGTTGTTGTTGTTGCGATTGGTTGCTAGGGGTTCGGTTGTGTCCTTGTGCGGTATTATTACTATTCGGTTTGAGACCGGGTGGGGACGGTTCAATTGCCGTCAAAGTAGGCGATGAGTCTCGCCGGCTGGCATGACCCGTAGTGTGGCTTCTCTGGTGGTTGTTATACCTACTATTCGATGGTGTAGTGGGTGGCTGTTGCTGTCGGTTGCTGCCAATAGGCGCTTGCATCTTGTTGTTGTCGTCCTGCACATGCATCAAATCGCTTTGTTCTCGAAACACGTCGTTATTTTGGCGCCCAGCGTCTAACGACGACGACGGCGGCTGAGGAGGAACATTATTCGTTTGCTGCTTGCTGTAGTCATTGTTATAATTGCGACTATCAGACGATGATGACGACGGCGAGGATATAGCCGGATCGTTCATCATTGTATTGTTATCGTTGCTGTTGATGCGGGTGACAGGGTGGGAAGTGGTGGTGTCGGTGTCGGTGGTGGTTAATTTGCGCGGTTGGAAACAAAAAGATGATGCAAGGATTTTTTCTTCTTGTTGGAAAATAAAAGTGGCGGGTTGTTCGCGCTCAGGCTCAGCAGAGTGGTGCTCAATTTGGTTGGGAGGAGGGCCGCCACCACCAATAATACCATCTTCTTCAGCTCCGGTACTATTGATACCACCCCAATGGTGCTCGTACGCGAGAGTTAAATTAAGACTCGAGCTGGAATTTAAAAACGTCGCAGGGGCCAGGAGCGAGAGAGCGTCAGTGCTTGGAGAGAGAGATGGGCCTAGCTGCTGCTGCCTGGAATTTGCTTCCTCATCGTCATTGTCGTGGCTGATCCGTACATTACTTGGGCTTGATGGCGGCGTATTTTCCAAAAAAGCAGTTGGGGAGGCGTTCCTGAGCATCCTGGGCGTCGCTGATAACCGTCGCTTCCCGCAAGATTCATCTGTAGACGGAGACGGCAAAGGCCGCCCCGAGGCCTGTTCTAATGTATAGCTTACGCCACTATTCGACTGAGGCGACGATGCAGACGAGGAAAGTGACGACTTTTGCAATGACTTGTCGTCTGGTGTGGTTGATCTACTCATGGCTTGGTAGTGCAATGAGCCGGTGTAGCTGTTATGAAAGAAGAAAATGACTCGATTGGCTAAAAATAAATCAAATAATGTTATTTTAGAGGCCAAAAGGTGAATTCTTAAGAGAAAGAAGAAGGGAAGGAAAAAAAAAGCAGAGTGTCTTGTTTCTATATATATTATAGACCTAGCATCAAAACAAAAAACAAAAAACAAAAAGGCGTCGGATCCAGAACGGTAAAGCAGCTTCGAACGAATCTATAGATCTCGAGAAATATAAATATAAACAATGAAAAAAGAAGGGTAAAAAACTAGAAGGAATAAGAGGAGCGTGAGGGGCTTAAGATTGAATTGTTCATTTCAGAGTTTTTTTTGAATGAAGAAGGCATTAAAATGAGATTTTGGTAAGTCCTATCAGGTTATTTGTACCATTGATGTATATACATCTACAAGCTTGGAGTTCACTAGCAATAAAATAACCAAAAAAAAATTTAAAAAAAAAGGCGCAATGTATGTCAGAGAAACGTCAGTCTAAGCTCGAACAGCTGCAAATTTCAGGCTGTTCTTTCAACTCACCAACAAACCGCCCAAACTTTAAATCTTGAAACTTGTCTTCAATTGTTCAACCGGTCAAGCCAACCAAATAAAATATGGGCTTCTATTTTATTTTAAATAATCTTGGGTAACTCTAATTCATTCGAAAGATTTTATAATTATTTTTTTACCGCAAATCTTCTCTTAATCAGCTAGTAATTAATAGTGAATGGTTTTACCAAGTTCACACTAAAAACACGGTTTGACACGTAGCGCACGCAGAGCGCCCGCACCAGAACCAAAAGCGGCTCAACGCCAGCTCACAACTTGATTCCCACCTGGCTGACATAATCCCGACGTCAAAACGTCATTTTGTGATCACCTGCGCGTGCGCACGCTCCTCCTTGACACTCTCCATCCCCCTATAGTTTTATAAGCCTTTTCGAGCAAAGGAAGACCTTATAGAGATAAGCCCAAGCTCAATTGCCAGACTGTGTACGTGCATATAGGTTGAATGTCGGGGCTCCGACCGGTCGGGGAGTCCGTCCCGCTTTATCGGGGATAAAAACCTGGTGACGTGACACTAAAAGCCGAAAGAATCGATTCAAATATTGGCAATTTGCCCCTTAACTTCATTCAGCTCTAGATAGCTAGGCTAGCTATAAAACTCTACTCCTTAAGAATCCAAGTAATTAAGGAAGTTTAATATTATTAAACAATTAATGAAGGGAGGGAATTGAACAATTAATGGAGAAAAAACGAAACACACGTAGCTAGCCCATAAACAACGTAAAAAAGTACAACAACGCGTTCAAAAATCATGCTCCATAACCAAACCTAAAGAATGACGTTGTTTCTTTCTTCGCCTTCCTGTGCAATTAATTGGCTCTAATATCCACGCTGTTTACTTTACGCGTGCACACGATATGGCCACAAAAACAAAAATTCTCTTTTTTCAAATTTTTGCCCGATTGCATTTTTTTTTTCTTCGAATCCTCCCACTTTCACTTTTTCCACCACACAATTTTTTTTTTTTTTTTCCTCCTAACATTTGACCAACCCTAGTGTTTTTATTAAACCCAATCCAACAACACACACACTCTCTCTCTCTCATTCACAACTCACAAAACAACAAATGTCTTTTGCTAATGTACGTAGCTCATCGTCATCAACCACACCAACAACTAACACGCTTCAGGTCACCACTGTCCAAGGTGTACGAATCCTGTGTATTGCCGAGGTACGGGGTAAGCTATCACTGTTAAACGACCTTGCCAAACAACACAATGCACAAGTGATTCTGCACACGGGAAACTTTGGGTTCTTTGACCAGGATAGTGTTGAGCGGATCCCGGTCAAGACTCTGCGGCACATTGTGGCGTTTTCGCCGCTCATAGATCAGGACAAGTTGTCTAGTGAAAATGCTGATTTGAAACAGCTCGACCCTACGCAATTGAGCCAGCTGCCAAATTTCCTCAGTGGCGAGATGAAGCTGAACGTGCCAGTGTACACCATTTACGGCGCGTCTGAGGATTTGGCGGTGATTGAAAAGTTCAAGAGCAACGCGTATTCGATTCCAAACCTGCATATCATTGACGAAACAAGCACTTTCCGACTGGACACTCCGCAATCTGACCTGAAAATCCGTCTATTCGGGTTGGGTGGTAACCTCCTTTTGCACCGTTTCTTTGATAACGGTGATGGCACTGGGAACATTGCTGGCACGTATGGGCTAATGTGGACGACTGCTTTGCAAGTCGGCCAGCTTATCCGTACCATGCATGACTCGTTTGACGAGAGCGAGGTGCGCATCTTTGTATCGCACCCTTGTCCGTCTCGGGAAGCGCTACTAGCCCAGCTTGCCCTGACGTTGCGAGCCGACTTTACAATCTCGTCTGGACTCCACTTTATCTACACTTCTTCATTCAATGAGTACACTGCGGCGCCGACTTTTGACTCGTTCCGAGGCAAATTGGCCAGCGCCCGTGCCTCGTTTATGGACGTTTGGAAGACGGTTGAGGGACAGATTAAGCCGTTGATTGAGACCCAGCCGGCGTTGAAATCGCTGCTGACCACGTGTTTGGACGTGTTTGAGGCAATGCCGACTCATTCTGTCGATTCAAGCAAGGCTACCAATGAATATTTATTAGCTGCTTACAAGTCAATGTGGAACTTTAACCTGTGCGATGTCCAATCCGGTGTTACCGTTCTGAATGTTGTTAATGGCCAGTTTGGTTGGGAATCGTTTAGCTCTGGATTTGATTTCAACTTTCGAACTGAAAAGGCGGTTGATTCTGCTCAATCGAAAAAGGATGTAGCAAATGGAAAACAGCAGCAACATCTACAACCACAACAAACATCTTTGCATAACCAACAACAACAGCAGCAGCAGCAACAACAGGCTACTACCTCTGCATCGTCCAAACAAACCCTAAAGCCACAAGGTCAGCCACAATCGCAGGCCTACGATACTAGCACTCCCGGTTTGTGGATCCACAATGGCGCCGTGACTGATGAAGAATTGCGTGGGTTCTTTGCCCCAGAGGATAAGGAGCTGATCACCGAGGTGTTGTTCCGAGAGACCCAAGGCCCGCATAGTAAAAAGTTTGCGTTGGTGTATTTTGCAACCACTGAACATGCCAAGCAAGCCATGGAACGGATTGATCGTGACAAGGCTGTGAATGTGCGAATTATCACTCCGCTTCACCAACGACGGCGAAACACACCATGGCGAGGCGGTGAACGTCGAAGCGGTGGTAATGGCGGCGGTAATGGCCGACCTCGTGGCGGTGGCGGCCGAAGTGGATATAGAACCAAGACTGAGTAGACTTATTGCAGTCTTTTCTCCTATAATGTTTATGAAGAAAAGAAAGAAATTTAAAAGTTTGAATGTTTTTATACGTACGTGCTCGACCACTACATGGGTTATGGGAAACTCACATCAAAAAAACTCACGTGTAATGTGCTAGTTTATTATCTCGACGCGTATAATACGCATCTAAGCCGCATAGTGATTAAAAAAATGTTTATGATAAAATTACAGTATACCTGATATCCTCTACAATTCAACCATTAGCTTACCAACGGTAGAACCCGATTCGAGCTTTGCCATTCCCTTGGCAAAGTCGGCCAATGGGAACGTTTCGCTGATTAGGATCTTTAAAGTGCCGTCAGCAATTCTATCCAAGACTGCAGAAGAGACTGCCTTCCATTCGTCCGGAGTCGTAATGTAGTTGAACAATACCGGCCGAACAAGGTTGAGACTTTTTCGGGTCAACTCCATAAGCTTGATCGGTGGTACTGGGCCAGAGGCGTTTCCGAATGAGGCGATTGTACCACGTAAAGCCGCCGCTTCCTTGGAGGTTTCCCATGTATCCTTGCCAACACTATCGTAGACAACGGTACATCCCTTGCCGTTTGTAAATTCCTTCACCCGTTCGACTGTGTTTTCCGTTTTGTAATTGATAACATGATCGCAACCGGCTTGTTTGGCGACCTCGACTTTTTCTGGAGTGGAGGTAGTGCCAATGACAGTAGCGCCTAGGGATTTGGCGAGTTGGACGATAAGTGCGCCGGTGCCACCAGCAGCGGCATGTACCAAGACCGTGTCGCCCTTTTTGACCTTGAATGATTCGGTGACCAATGCCCAAGCAGTCATGCCCTGCAAAAACCCGGCAGACGCGTCCTTCTCGTTGATGCCTTCGGGTAGCTTGGAAACCAACTCAGTCTCACCAATGGCAATGTACTCTTGCATGGACCCGCCTTTTAGGAAGGCAACCTTCTCGCCCACTTTGTAGTTGGTGACGCCACTGCCAACCTTGACAATATCACCAGTGCCTTCACGACCGTGGGTCATTGGCATCGTGGCCGGGTATAGTCCCGTTCGGAAGTAGCTCTCGATAAAGTTGAGACCAGAGTAATTGATCTTGACCAAGACTTGGTCGGTTGAGAGTTCTGCTGGAACCGGCACATCTTCGTGCCGGGTCACGTCCAACCCACCAGTCTCGTGGATTCGAATAGCCTTTTGTGTTTGTGGAATAGTAGTCATTGTGAGTGTGTGATTGTGAGTTTGTGTCTGTAGAATATTATTTTTTTTGGCAGGATGTCGAGCTGTTTATATAGCGTCGTCGTAGCATGCTGGAGGTTGGTGGTTGGTGATATCTTAATAATGCCTCGATGCTTCAAACCGGCGCCCAGGAGCTCCGGTCAGGAATAGACATTATTAAGCCCGTCATGAAACAGGGTATGTATACATTCAGAGCCCTTATTATATAATAATCCTCAAGGCAAGTGCTATAAGGCCCTTTGGTCTATATGCTGCCCGAAGCTCCGAGGAAAAAAAAAAAAAGACTGTTATAGAGACGGAGCTCCGGTACCTGACCCGCGCCCCAACAATCCTGCGATATTTGGTAATGCTGAGAGTGGCTTAAAACATAGCACAGAGAGTAGTCGAGAGGCCGGTTGTTCAATTTCTGCTTACGCCTCCATATTTACGACTCTTCCGTAGTTGAGAAGTGACGCCGTCTTTGAACATATCGGGCAAGTTTTACTGTCTCATCTACATCCTCAGTTT